>BGPR01004715.1:89413-106562 GCA_013235015.1 Araneus ventricosus
CCAAGATAGCGACAAAATTTGAGACCCATTATCTCAGAAACTATTAAAGCTAGAAGAATATTAAAAGCATTTATTCGTAAGGAATTTTACACTCTTTAATTTGATAAATCAATTGTAATTTTAAAACAGAATATTTTGCTAGATATTCAAGAAAAACTAGGGGGATGCAGGACCGGGGACTTTTAGTATATTCATCAGAAGCCCCTCACGAAAACATGTGTACAAATTTTGAAAACTATGCGATTTAATGTTGTTGTTTTTTCTTCTCAAACCTTTCGTTGACTGGACTATCAACTAAGAGTTTTTACAAATTCATCCACTTTGAGACCAATTATCTCAAAAACTATTAAAACTTGAAGAAAAATCAAAACACCCATTTGTAGGGAATGATACGGTCTTTAATTTGTCAAATCTCATGTAATTTGAATAGTTTCCGAGATATACAAGAAAAACTAAAAAAAGAGGGATGAAATCTAAGATGGCGGCAACCTTTGAGACCCATTATCTGGGAAACTATTAAAGCAGGAAGAAAAATAAAAGTATGTATTTGTAGAGAAGTTTACACTCTTTAATTTGTTAAATCAATTGTAATTTGAAAACTGAATATTCTTCGAGATATTCAGAAAAAACTAAAAAAGGGGGAATGAAATCCAAGATGGCGCTGCGAGCTCAACCCCCAGGACCGGGGACTTTTAGTATGTTCATGATAAGCCCCTCAAAAACACGTGTGCCAATTTTTAAAACTGTATATGATTTAATGTTCTTTTTCACCCCCATTTTCGACCTTCGTTGTCTGGTCTATAAGTGTATTTTGCACTTCATACCTTTTCTTTTCCCTTCGTCTAATGCCTTTAGTTTCAAAATGTTATACAAATTGCCCTAAAATTATTCACAGGATTAAAAAAAACTCCATGAATATAAATATTTCAAGAAGTATGTGGAAAAGATTTATGTCGACAGATACCGAAGTTTGAAAAGTTTTATTATCGTGCGTGGCAAAAGCGGAAACTTCTTTAAATATCATTTAAGGGGTAAAATAATATCTAGCTTTTAATATTATTTAAGGGGTCGCTGTTGCGATACTGTCTGAGTAATTAATGTTATTCATATTGAAGTGCATTGTTAACCATCATGTTGAAAACCACTTCTTTTTTAAATCCATCACTGAAAAACTCCGTAAGAATTTTTTCTATCATTGAATTTTTCTGAAAGAAACCATGGAAAGCAAATACAAATTGTATTTGATCAAAATTTTTCGCAAAATAAAAAAAAAAAAACTATTGAACAAGACACAATCAACAAAGAAGAATATATGATACTAAATTCTTTAATTTTAAGTGATAAGAATACATTTGGTTGGTTGGTTCATTTGTTTTTTTGGAGCAAGTCCTGAAGTTGACCATACTGTGCCAGAAAAAATTGTAAAATCATGTCTCGATAAAAGTTTAAGCTTGCATACATATTAGAATGGAAATGTGCTAGGAAGGAAATGGACAATTGAGGGAAAATTATTGAAATCTCCCACCATCCAAAACATTTTTTTTTTTAAATTTAAAAACAACAATCCCTGTTTTATTTCTTAAAATCATTTTGGAAGTAATTCGAGGTCCCTTTCAGAAGGATTATTAACAGAACATCCTTTTCATTCCCCATGTTAGGACTCTATTTAGAAAAACATTCATAAAATTAGATATTAGTTGAATGTCTCAAACTGAGATGGCAAAAAGCTGAATTCTTTGTTTTATTCTACAGTATTTAGAATAACACTTGCAAAACTTCGAGCCATTTTGGCTATGCATTGAATGTGAACTTATTTTCTCGTAAATGCAATAATGAACAAGATATTCTAAAACTGACTTTTGATACACAAGTTTGCCAAAATCTTGAGTCATAAACAGTAGAGCCTCTAAGGTCAGTCAACCAGGCATATGCCTGGGGCTTTACACCAAGATACATTACGCATAAATCAGAAACTGCTAAACAATTTGGAAATCTTACATACTATGGTATAAGAACGACTAACCAGCCTAATGTTGCTTTCCGTAGAACATAATTATACAAACACTCAGTGGCGAATCCAGGTTTTGGGTCTTGGGGGGGGGGGAGTCATAAAAATTGTATTGTATTGCAATTTTGTATCGTCATATTGAATGTCAAAAGGCTTATGTAAACCAAAACACTTTAAAGGGACACATTACCTTCCGAACAATATTTTTTATTTGAAATATTATTGAAAAAGCTTTCATACTATTAAAACATAACAATCATATAAAGTCATCTTAAAGAGAAAAAATTTTGATCCGCTGGTTAAGTTGAAATTTAATTTTTTTAAAGAAAAATTCAATTTTTTAAATTCCCTGCTACTTTTTCAAATATGAATATTTTTGCTTCAAATTTTGTTTGCAGATTCATTGAAATATGTTACACAAAACTGTGCATTGATTTTAAGGTGCATATAATATTCGCTAAAATATAGAATTTTTACCATTTTATGTGGTGAGAAATGAGGAAATTTAGCACTAACTCAATTTTTATCTTATATATATATAAAAAAAATAAGCAACTGAATGCTTATTGCATGCACAGTTTTATCATATGTATAACCAGTGGCGAATCTAGGATTCGGGTCTGGGGGGTGCTGAGGTCATAAAAACTTTGTATCGTCGTGATGAATGTCAAACCTCAAGGCTAAAGTGAACCAAAACTCTTTAACTTTACACACTTGATTCACCTAACAATAAGAATCTTAAAAAACAATACAATACTTTCGGTAATTTAATAAAAATTACAATGAAGTAACTAGCCAAAAAATGTCTTCGACAGCTTCAAAGCTACAAGTACAAGTGGAATGACTACAAAAGTAGGAAAATTTTCGAGCCTGTCAAGTCAGAAAGCAATGTTGTCACGATTTTATTACTTTTTTTAAAAAATGAAAATTAAGATCAAACAGTTGTAGTGATTTTAAATTAAATAAAGATTTTTGGTTTAGCTCTCTCTGGGGGGGGCTGCAGCCCGATAGCCCCCCCTGGATTCGCCACTGTGTATAACGATAAACAAACACAAAAAATTTGAAAGCTCTATCTGAAAAGAGAAAAAAGCCTTAGCATTTTGAAAACATGAAAGTGAAGAAAAGTCTGACAAGGAGAAAAAGCCAGGTAAAGTTGTCACTTGCACATGTTTATCTTTGATACGATATCTTAAATAAAAGCCTAAATAGCTTCTATAATGTTAAAGGTACGAATTTGAAATTTTGATACAATAAGTAGAAAGATAAAGAAAACAAGCTAATAAAATAAAAATTATATTTTGACCATTTTTTGGGTAATGTGTCCCCTTTAAGTTTTTAACCCTCTGATTCCTAAGGCCATTGAAATAGAGGGACCTCAAAATACGGGAACGTCCAAGCTCCTTTATCAAAGATAAAGGTAATTCACTTTTCCCCTCAAAAACCACAATGGCGTTGTCCGAATTGTAAGAAAACTACCCTCTTCCCCAAACACATCTGGGCGAGCCACTCTAACGAAGAAAGCAAGCGACGTGGTGTGAAATCAATCACACTTAACGAAAGGGGGTGGAAATTTCAGAGTAACATTCGGATAGCTGTCGTCTTTTGCTTGAAAGGACGGTCCCGTATCGATATCTCACCTGACAATAAGAATCATAAAGAAAACTACAATACTTTCGATAATTTAATAATAAACATAACGTAATAACTAGCCAAAAAGCGTTTTCGACCATGTGAACAAACAAGTACGAGTGAAATGACTACAAAAGTGGGAATATTTTTGAGTCCGTCAAGCCAAGAAGAAATGTCACGTTTTTTATTTATTCATTTATTTTATTTTTTAAAAGGGAGATTAAGAACAAACAGTTGAAGCGATTTTAATTAAATAAAAAAATTCTGGTTTTGCTATGGGGAGGATTTGCAACCCCATAACACCCCTCCCCCCATTCGCCACTTGTTCAACCTGAAAGGCAGTTTTTTACTGGAAACCTGCACTCACAAGGAAACTTCTTGAACAAGAACTTAATTTAGTTCACATTTTTCTATTTTGAATTAAAAATAGGAGCGATTTTGATGTATTTCATGATGGGAATGTTTATCTTAACCCCTGCCTTAACAGGATAAACTAATGTACATAACAGGATAAACTAATGTACATATCAAGATAAACTAATGTAACGTGAAATGCTCACTATAAAAAAAATATCAATATTAATGTGTTATAAGTTAAGTATTACTACTTAGGTAGACAGTAAAGAGTTCAGAAGATGAATTTTAGTATGTGATTTCAACACCAAAATTGTTGATCTGTCCCAATGTATAGGTATGTGAACACAATAAATGCTACAAGCTATATAAATGAAATTTGGTATATGATATTGATAGCAAAATAAAAGACCTGTATCAAATTTTGTTTGCAGTTGATAAAAGGGAAGAGGTAAAAAACACATATTCAATTTTCCTCACTACTCAACAAAACTTATATGCCATACCTACTGTGTAAATATACAAGAGAGCTGAGGGTAGAACTCTTTCACTAGTTTTTTTTAGTTTAGTTATATTAACATCCCATTTTGAAGCAACACGAGGGCTATTTTGGGACTCACCTTGTAATTTTGAACCACAGTCAGATGATGAGGACAACACCTGAGCTGGCACCCCCTCTCCAAACTTCCTTTCTATCTCAGAAGTAGATTTTTTTTCAATGTCTTGTACAGTTTTTGTGTGTTGTTTGATGTGCGTTTTGTGTTTATATTGTGTGGTTTCAATCTTTGACTTATTTATATATCTGATTTACTGCTTTTTCTATGTTTATTTGTTTGTTTCTTTTTCAATGCTTATATATATATTTTTACTGTTCTTTGCTTGCCCGAGCAGTTTTTTAATTCATTGTGTTCGGGATGTTTTTATATTTTATATGAAAAGAAAGAGCCTTCATTTTGTCATTCTTTATTTTGCGAGTATCATTCATCACACTTGGTGGTTGAGTACATGTAAATCAAGCTATTCTCTCCCCACCGAGGTAGGTTGAACCATGTTTATACTCCCAGCTCTCTTGTATTTAAAAGTACTACCCCTGTTCGGGCAATGCCTCGATCATTTCACTGTACCTAATAAATCCCGTCCTCCACATGCTGGTGGGGCGGCTCTCTTCCGGACTTCCACCCTTTCTTGGGTAGGCCGGTCCAGTGTGGGTATTTCTGCACCACACCAACGGGAAGACGTTTGACCTCTAAGTATGATTTAACATGCAACAGGCCCAATACACAACAAATCTTCAGTGGAATCGGGCTTCGAACCTGGAACCCTCCGGCCCCAAGGCCTTCTCACTAGTTTTTTTTGTCATGCAAATATTTATGAAAAGAAAGAACCCATTTTAAAATTTATTGAAGCTTCGTAATTCATCCATCGGGGCCAGGCTTCTAATTATTTGCAGTACATATTATTATAATACACAATATTTCACAATTTATTATTGTATAATATATACATTTACAATTCTTCAAACAAGCATTATAATATGCACAGATAAATTTTACACTTAGTTATTACGTATTATATTTTACATTCATCACAATTTCATTTCTTTGTTTCACAAAACGCTCAAAGATAAAATATTGAGCATTTATTTGAATTTATCACAGACAAACTTTGGAACAAGCAACATTATCAAAAAACTTTTAAACCAGAATTACCGATTGCACATTGAACTTTAACTCCAGAAATAACATTATGCACAGTAATATTGGACAATTTTTCATTGCAACCTTCAAACACAAGTTCCAATTTTTTTGTAACCAAATTTCGCCATGAGGCAGGAAGTAAAGATCTGTCATAACCAGGAGATGAAACAAGATTTCTTCTCGTTATTATCACAGGGAAGTTACAATTTTTGCATATATTTTTCAATAAAGAAATCACAATCGACATAGAGTCTGGAATCTTTGCAGTTGGATATGACATCCTCATTTTGCTTGACCAATAAAATGACATTATTCCATCAATCATTAAAACATATCTTCGATTTTGTGCAACTTCAAGATACCGCAAACTACAAATGAACTCATCACAATTGGTACACTTAAGAATATCCAGCATCTTCAATCTTTCATTAATAAACGACGAGATCTCCGTTACATTGGCAGATATACTGTTTGCCACAAGGAGATACCGCAATCGCCTATCCAGTATTTTCATAAGTCTGAAAAGATTGAAATGAAGGTCATTGTTGATCAGCATAACTTTTTTGTTCAAACCTCCCAAGTCAAGACCCTTCCATGGGGTGTCTGGCAAAATGCAGTGCACAACCAAATGATACAGCAACTCTGTTTTCCCGCTGCCTGGTCCACCAGCAATCTCCACCACATCTTGGGTTGTTAACTGTGGAAGAATATGCTCCTCCAGAGGAAAAAAACATCCCTTTTGCTCAAATCTTGAGAACAACTAAAAAAATATATATCAATTAATTACGTGAAAATGGAAATTTCTAGTGCAAAATTCATGAATTTAAAAAAAGATGTCGTGCAACCCAAAATAGTATTTGGGTCATTTTAGGGTACTTGTTTGTTAAAGCAGCCACCGAGCTTGCTTGACGACTTTAGCCAAGCTCGTAAATTCAGTGTTCTACAGTTCCGAACGGATTTGTTTAGGACTGCCATGCTCTTTGCTTTTGTTGACTTTTTGACGAAGGAACATTTTGAGGCGAGAGCTCATTTTGGAATTTAAAAAAATCATAGATTCCTAACATTCAATGAAAAAGTGTAGCTACTAGGTTCCTGCTTTGATGAAAGCGAAGCCGTTGATTTTTTTTAAAGTTTAAAAAATTTGCTCGGTACCCACTTCAGATGCCGCAGGCATTGCATGTGTATGAAACGCTCACTGCACACCCAAAACAAATGTTCTCACATCATCAAACTGTCTTCCATCTTGGCGATATATCACAGTTGTTGGCAATTCAGTCTCAGTAGCCGCTATAACGTGCAAGTACCCATTTTAGTTTAGAAAGATTAGCATCCAACTTCAAAGGTATATGAGGGGTTTGGGAATGAACCTCATAATGACAAGGATAATATCTGAGCCAACATCCAACTCTCTAAACTTCCACACTACAACATCAATGGGATGTTTAACCCCAACAGATTTAAAACACACCACATAAATGGGAAAAGTTGGATGGAATTGGATCACCAACATATAAACCTCTGGTTACAAAGCTAAGACTGTGCCACCAGGCCACTGCGGCTCCACCTTCCAAAAGAAGATCAACAATAATAAATAGAAGTGCCTTTCAAAACACGCATTCATTGCTAACTGCCATGTTAATTTTAGTGTTTATACAGGATTGATAATATTAACCATTGAGCTAACTGCCCTAAATTATAGATTTGTTATCCTTCTTGTTCCTTGAAGAATTGCCAATGAAATAGTTAAAAAAATTGTAAAAATTAAAGAAAATCCAACTAGGAACACATCTTAACACATTGCTGACTGGCAATTTTATACAGAGGCTATGTCATGCCAACGGCTATTATTTTGTAATTGAATGTGGAAGTAAAACAACCTAAACAAACTGCAATACTCCACAACTAAAGAGTGCAAACACAAATTAACTCATGATTGGTCAACAACGTTTGGGCATGAAAACACGAGTTAACTTGTGATGTGTTAAGAAACAGTTTTAATTGCTTGAGAGGCAGACATGGGTAGATGAGGAAAAAAGTGACAATATTTCTTTATCATTAATATTTACAACTGATAATAAAAAACTCGCATAAGTGAACAATGTAAATTATCTTAGTTCATTTTTTAATCCTTTTTATCTCTCATAGTTAGATTAAACTTTGTAAATCCATTAGGGAAAGAGTTGCAGTTCCAAGAACATAAGAGATAAATTTAAATAGCATACCAATAGTAAATTCAAAAGGATTTCTGACAAACCTTAAATGGTAGGTCAAGAATCTTAAAAGAAATCAGTTTTACTTAGGAATTATACAGAGGGCTGAATATTAAGTAAGCATGTTAAAGAGCTTTATGTGGTCTAAGTGAATTGGTCAATTCCAACCATAATTACTGCAGTCAAAGATATAATGAAGGTAGGTTGGGATTGTACAGTAACACTGAGGTGATAGATATGCTTTTAGTGTAATGAGGAAGCTAATGGTAATGCTTGAGTAATGGTGCATCTGTATCTTCAGTATTTATTGGATTTTCTTGGAGTATGTCTTAACAATTTCATTTCTCTTTTATAACACATTTGGTTTCAACATAATGGAAAAAGCCTTTGAAGCAAGCTTTTACAATCGACCAACCGTCTGGCCCCTAACAATCCTCTGAATTTTTCGATTCATTAATTCCAGTGTGGATTTCTCAAAAGTCTTGTACAACTCAAAAGTCTTGTCCATAACCTACAATAAGGACATCTTAGATGAAATTGTTGAAACATAGCACATGTCTGTGACAGGCCTAAATGCTTGAATGCATTTGCTAATCCATTTATCACTCTTCTAAGATTTGTATCAATGCAGATATCAGCAGTTTTGTGCAACTTCTGTAACATTTTGCACACATTAGTTAATAAAACTTTTGTTATAAATAATATCTGCATTTATTTTCTTTATTTTTTGTGAATTGCTAGCATGGTCATGTGGTTTTCATACCAATGTATTCCTATATAAAACTGACTTATTTTGATAAGACAGATCTACCTTTGGTTTGTCAGGGGTACCGTTCAAATAACCTTGAGCCTTAAGTATTTAAAAATGCTTAGAAAGGCATGGATTTTATAAAAATAAACTTTAGACATTTTAAGCGACATCATTACTAATTGACTAACAATGATTAGAAATTTTTTGTGACAATTACTAAAAGTTTCAAGAATTATAAAAATAATTCACCATATTTCTCTCATATTATTTACATAAATAATTGCTCTCCGTAATCTATCACCATTGAGTTACAAAAGTAATATATACAGTAGAACTCCAATTATCCCAGTTAAATGGGAATTGGACCAATTTGGACATGCACAAATTCAACCAATTGGATAAAGCTCAGAAATTTTTTAAATATTCCAGAAAATGACTTAAATGACACATGAAAAAAATTTAACTTTAAACCCCAAAATTAAGTTTAACAAACTTAAGCTACAGAAAATTGTAAATACTGTTATATTTATATAAAAAGGAAATGGTAAATTAAATTGGTACTTACGTATTAATGCCACCGAAGCTACAGATTTGGTGGTTTTTGTGCTTACGTATTAACGCTAATTTGGCGGTTTTTAAGTGGCGCCAATTTGGCGGGTTTTGTACTTACGTATTAATGCCAATTTGGCAGTTTTTAAGTGCCGCCAATGCCACCGCAGCTACAGATTTGGCGGTTTTTAAGTGCCACCAATTTGGCAGTTTTTGTAAACAAGATTGCTCTTTATTGGCGCATTACCGCCAATCTGTAGCCTCGGTGCCGTTAATACGTAAGTACCATTAAATTATATAGGAAGGTCCATTACAAACATACATAGATATGTATGAAAGTTATATGTGGAGGATACAATATTACCATATCTTAATTGCTAAAAATAAAGTCCATCTGTTGGGAAAGGACATGTTCAGGTCACCGACTATGCTCCAACTGTTATTTTCCCAATGTTGACATTTTTCATTTCGTCCACAAAAATCGATTTGGGTAATTGGAGATTTATATAACTGGGCTTCAGATAATTAGAGTTCCACTGTAATATAATTCCTGAATTAACTGCTAATATATTTTAATCAAATAGCAAAATATCCAAAGCAAAAAAAAAAAAAAAATGCCATATAAACTTTAAACGAAATTTAGTTACCTGGGCCCCAGTTTCACATAAGGATGCCATTATCTTATGAAAATAAACCTGAAAAACAAAAAATTGGTAAATAACAGATTTAAACGGAATAATAAAAAATATATATTAATATAGAAAATGGAAGGGGAAAAATACAAAAGAACCTAACTTTACAAAAATTAATGATTTTACAAGGCAAACTATTTGCAACACTTCTAGGTAAGGTCATTTCTTAGACAATTTAAATCTATTTATACATATTTTAATCAGCGTCATAACATTCAAAAACAAATTTAGCCGTTAGTATCTACAATTGATATTTAAATAAAAAATTTTTACCCCCCCCCCCCGTCTAAAATTGATATTAACTTCTAAAAACAAAAATATCTGTCTTTTATTACCTTATAAAAGAAAAATGATACAAGTAAATCACTGTAAATTCATGTCAAATTGTTTTACTATAAAGACCAAATAATCTAAACGCTATTGGATCAGTTCTGCATGTTTAATAAAACACCGAGGAAAAATTAGCTTACTTATGAAGAATACGCTAAAATATATTTAAAGGCTCTAAGGCTGAAACTGTATTGTAAGCTAGATCACTAAGAGTGTCTTCAGAATAATATTTTGAAAAAGTAGAACGAAAATTCCAAAGCATGCTTTTCATTAGGTTTATCTGCAAAACTTGGTGAAATGTCAGGTGGTTGAAATGATTTTTTGACCAATTTTTATAATAACAGAACACCACTTCATGACCCTGCAACTAGAACATTTTGGTTATTTAAACAGTGTAGCAGGTATCTAGTAACAACAAGTTAAAAAATTTTACATGGTTTTGACAAAAGCTGTGCCTAACAGGCTGGACTGCTTAGGAGATTTAGTACAAAATTTAATGGCAATAATTAGTGAGTGACAAAGGTAAGTTACTACCAAATATCAGCCATGGTTACAAATAACACACATCTACTATTTTGGATTAATATACAAGAAAGTAAGAGGAGTATGTAAATAAATATAGCTTAGCAACGGATTCTGAGACTAGCACATTCGGATGATTTTACTCCGGAAAGGGGTGTCAGGCAATGAGTTATATGAACGCATTTCCAGAGTTCTTTGTTAGATCACGCTCAGTAAAATGTAAACATCTCCCCTTCCATTCTTCACTTTCCCCCTATTTTGATGAAAATAAGGAAAAGCTTTGATATACAATATCACTGTCGATAATCTTGTATTGGCAATTTTTTGTCGCCTGACCGAACATTGTATCGTTAAATCGCCAAAACAAAATATCTCCAATGGGGTCCTATATTGAAGTTGTTGAAAAAAGTCGTCAAAACAAAATTATCGCCAGCAATGGCGTATATCAAAGCTGTACCGAAAATAACTCTGCCGACACATGCGCAAAAGCGCGTAGGGTTTCAGAATCTGTTGCTAAATATTATGTATAAAAACAAATACAGAATAAATAAAAATAGTAAAAAGGGCATGAAAGTATTACATACTACTACAACATACAAAAAGAGAAAAAAAAAACTAAAACCTATCTAATTAAGAATTCTACAGAAAAAAACTAATATGTGCAGTATTATATCATGTGTGTGACTGTTCTACTAAATGTTACTGTTGGAAATTCAAATGAAATTGTTCAGTCACTGAATGAAAAGCATCTCATTGGTTTATTTCATGACGTAGCCGAAGTTACGGCACTAGTCGAAGTTGATTGGTTGTTACAATCTATGTATTTTGTTCATTTGTGTTTTTAAAGCAAGCAGTCGATGGCTGTCAGTGAGTGTGTAAGCTGCAATACAGCAGCATGTTTCTTTTTTTAAGTAAACTGGATTAAAGCTATTTTGTATTTTAAACTGCCTGGTATCTGCACTACTCTGCAATTTACACTCACGACATGCCAACAGCTACTTTCTCCATATAATGAGAGTTCTTCTGTATGGAAGGAAAGAATAGTTAATGTGTGCTCTCACAATGAAGAAGACGACTAAAAAAATTGCCAATGTTGGTATGTAACTCGTTTAGTCGTCTATTGCAGGAGTTCAGAATGAAGGATGGAGAAGGCTTGAAGTGAAAGTTGATCATGAATTTCTTCAGAGCTCCTGGTATTCATTAAGATAATGAACCAATGCCTGGTTTTAAGTAAAGAGCCTTTGTTGGAAGCAAACATTGTGGACCAGATTGGCTCATGTTTCTGCGTAGGTTTAGTCATGCGGAAGGGTGCAATCAGACTGCATTCTGCTGCCCTAATGCAATAGAGTGCCATTTGTGTTTTCACAGGGGCAATTGTCGAGACAAGGTTGAACCTCTTCAAATACAAGGTAAAAAGCAGGACAGTCTGTGTCATGTGAAAAACAGTGTATCTCTTCCCTTTTCCAGCAGTATGGATGTGTCAAGACTCTTGGCTGGTTGTTGAATGTGGACCTCCACACACTTCATCTTCCTAGTCCTCCATCATTTTGTTCTGGAAGATAATTTCAGGAAGGAAACCAGAGCCTAAAAGAAAGTGGATCTCTATCACATTCTACAGCTTCTTTTGCCAATCTGTCCACTTCCTTGTTTTCATCGTACCAACTTTAAGCTAAGAAATTTGTAATGGTTATTGTTTATAAGGCTCTTGTAGAACTCTCAGGCTGTTGTGTTTCTGCTTCTCAGGTTAGCTGTCGCTTGGGCACTTACCTGATTAATCTTTGCTTACATTTAAAAATGATTGGCTTGCATTTATCTTGTTTGTTTGTGTTAGTGATGTCATGATATGGGCGTGTGCGTTTTCTATGACATCACAGCCAATCAGGTTTTGTCACTTGGCCAGTTATGACATCACAGCCAACCAGGTTGTGCCACTTGTTTTTATGATAAGTATACAAGATGGTATGTTAGATTGTTTTTAATGAATAAAGAGGTTTTAATTTAAGCAATGCCATTGTGTTTTGTACTGAGTTAGTCTGATATTCTAAACTACAACATGGATGCAGATGCATTGCCTGGTAGATATATTGCTACAATTATCCACTACTATGGTGACTGGGTGGTGAGGAAGGCTGGTTGCATAGTCTGTTGCTTTTTTCAGGGCCAACAATTCCGGAATACAGTATTATGTTCTTGCAATTTAGCTGTCTATCTGTAGACTATGTCTCATTCTAACCAGACGCCCCTACACCTTTTTCAGTCTTTGAGCCGTCCATGTAAATGCGAGTGCCCGTTGTAATCATTTTTAAAAACATTTTACTTCTGATTGTAAATAAAATATTTCTCAAATTTTAATGAAAAAAATTAAAGGTTAATAAAGTTGATTTTTTTATTATTTGTTTATTTAAAAAACGTTAACACCTCTTGATGCATCTTTGTGATACCTTAGATACCTTAATGCCAATGATAAGAAACCCTCTTCATTTTGGGATTATTTCATAGAAATTAGAATCACCAATGCAGAACATTGTACAATGACAAAATCGGAAGATAATTCAGTGGATAAATTAAAATAATTAGAAGTATAAATCCCTATTTTGATAAAGAACTTCTAATGGCTAGGAGGAAGTGCTTAATTTAGTGGGGGAAAAAAATTCCAAGATTTGCAAATCTAGCAAGAAAATATCTTTCAGTTCCTGCAAGAATGGTATAATAGTAAGCATCAATTTTCTGAAACTATTAATATATGTTAAACGAAACAAAATAGATTTCTTCCTGAAAGTACTACAAAATTATTATACTTGCATCATAATTTCAGGCTTTACAATGATAAATTATGTGTAAAATTAACAAATATATTTATGCAGAAACGGCCAGAGGCCCAGGGAACTAACTGTAGTGCCAAAGCAGGAGTCGACAGAAAAAAATATTTTAATAGACTTGAGAAATAAAGTCAGATATTTTGAAAATTTGTTCAATATATTATTTTTGGGTAACCTGGAGTTTACGGTGCATACTCACTTCATTTTCTCTTAAGCTCGCCAATGGTTTGTCACCAAAAGAGGGAGTGGCAGAACATTTGTGGAACAGCTGATATCAATAGAAATGCATGCCTCAAATATTTATAAATATATACTTAAAGAAGAGGCCTCTACTTAGAAATTTTGAATTGAAAGTTAAAACTTCTGTTTGATATTAGTTTTATTGTTGGGACATTCAGAAATCAACCATTTTCCTTTCAAACCATGAAAAGAAGCATTTAGTTAAAAAAATAAAGTTGTTTAGGGAAAAAATGCCCCTATCCTAATGGCTAAATTATAAATTTACCTGTATATGAAATTGAAGCATATGCTTACAATAAAAAAAATTCAAAATATAAATGAAATCGAAATATCAGCTTACACCAAACATTGAATGCTTACTTGCCGGGGAGTGTTCGGAACGTATGGATGGTCGCCAAGGGTTATCGCCAAAAAGTAAACAGAGCGCGCGATAGATTACGGGCGTAGGTTACCTCGTCGTTTCTTCTCTTCCGATGTCCTGGGTTAATGGATCTGTTAGGTGTTAAGCGGTTATCCGCTGTCGTAAATAGTTTCTCCCTTGGGTGTTAAACGGCTCTTTGCTTCCGCTGTAGTAAATAGTCCCAATTAGTTATTATTTAAAGTAAAGTTTGAATGAAACATTAAGAAACTCGGAATAAGAATATTTTATCATTTACTTTTAATTTTTCGCAATTTAATTAAATATTAATGTAATTTGAAAGTTAATCTTAATAAATTTTAATAAAAAATTTAGAAATATACATTACTCTGAATAATAATATTTTATCATATACTTTTTATTTTAATTTTTTGCATATTTCGCATGTAATTTAAAACTTAATATTTTGATCACATTATTTTACTGCTAAAGAATTCATTCAAATAATTTTAGTAATAGCAAATTTTTCAGTATATCATTTTTTTTATTTCCCTTATACATTTTTTTTCGAAAAGAAAAGAAAACGTTATTTTTAATGGTAATTAGTATCGGATATTTTCTGTTGTATACTATTCGAATGTTGCATCTTATCATTTTTTCCTGTATTTTTTTCAACACTTTTTTTATAATAAATAACACAAGTATTTTTTTTTTCTTTTTTTCAACTTAGAAAGAAATTTCAATATAAATGTGACGTCAATGTGTCCGAAGAAGTTGAAAAGTTTCAGAAATTATAATATGAATAAAATGCTGTATTAAATGATAAAAGAAATCTGGATTTTGTTATTAAATTATTCTTGTTTCAATTAAGACTGTATTGATTTCAGATTACAATTTTGCAGTACAATTAATATTTTTTTGTCTTTCTTTTCAGCAGTCGAGAATAATAAAATGCTTGAAAAAATTGAGAAAAATTTAAAAATTTCTTTGTATCAGAAGAAACAGTCGCATTATTTTTCTGTTCTGACTATCATGGATGCCACTCTTCAGTCATGAGGACGGAATTCCGTCTCGGTAAAAAATCGGTGAACAAAATTCCGTTTTCCACCCAAAAAAATTTTCAACGATTTTTATTTCCTTGCAGAGTACTAATTCATGGACATAAGATGAGGCAGAACATTTTTTCTGCCAGAAGAATATACCATGAGAATTTGAAGAAGAAAAAAAATAAAACAATCTTCAAAGCAAGCACTCACTAGCAGCACTCCAAAACAGAGAGAAACTTCCACTCATTCTGAGCCAGAAGGATTAAATAAAAGAAAAGCTCCCTCTCATATACAAGATAAAAATAGCAAAAAAGTTTGCCCAAACCCCAAGTCTGACCACAAAGTGAAAGAAAATCTTAAGGCTACAAAAATAACAAACTTTTTTTTATGAAGAAATAGAAAATATAAACTGAAAAAGAAATTTGTTTTATTGATAATAATAATAAGTAAACCTTATTTGGATGTAAATATGTGTTTAAATATTGCTTTAGAAACAATTGAAAGGTTGATTTTGTTAAGTATCCATATATTTTCTCCCTTTTTTTATATTAAATTGATAATATTTATTTAGTTGCTTTATTTTTTAATTTTTTTTTTGTTGTTGTTTATGGGGTAACATTTATATAGAGTTTTCTTCTTTTAATTCTGGTAAAGAACGCTAGACTGTGTAAATTTTTTTTTTTAAAAAAAGTTCAGTCTTGCAAATTTTGAAGAGTGGCACCCATGCTGACTATGCATTTTATAAAAAATAGAAGAAAATTTTTTATAGAAGTTTCCAGTGTGATTGTATCGTTAATTTCAGGTTCTGTGTATTTCTCTGAAGTTTTTAAAGGCATTAAACAAAAGCTTTACATATAGCCTTGTTACAGGATCGTCTACAAATAGAGACTTGACAGAACTTTTTTCGGCCCTTAATTGGGAGTCAACAACATGCACAATTTTTTTTATCAATATACAAGTCACGTTATTTTTTATTGAAATTTAGATTGGGAAGTGTTTTACTAAGATATTATTCTTAACAAGCATAAGTTTCTTAAACAAAGCACTTGAACAAATTCCATTCCATGTTGGTGTGGTGTGCAAGTTGCAAACCAAGACCAAAAATAAATCTTGGTTCTTGCTTTAAAAAATACGGATATTTTATACGTGTTTTTTAAAACTATCTTTACTGCTGCTTAATCAAAGGAGAGAAAATATTCTTCAAAAAAAAAAAATTCTAATGGAATAGTGCCACTTCGATTAGGCGCAACCCGATTCAAAGTAATTCCTTATAAAGCTGACAATGAGATGCAAAAATAAGGCATAAATAGACATAGATAAAACATCTAAGCAGAAAGAAACTCATTTAGTTTAATGTTCAAATTAAGAAAACAAACAAAAAAAATCGTCGTGTGAAATTAAAAGAACTTTTTTAGAGTTTCTTAATGCATCTGAAATGGGCTTTCTGGAGGAACCTTTTGCAATAAAAATTGAAAGTAACAAGCTAATAAACATTGATAAATTCTACTAAAAAGTTCCAGAAAACTAATTAGTTAATAGTGAACTGATAAAACTAATGGGACTCCAAAATTCAATGGTACAAAAATTCATAAGAAAGAAGGTCTTGAAAGTTTCCCCAATGATAGACAATGATTATATATAACTAAATTTCCTAAAAATCTGACACACGAGTAAAAACATTCATGTTCAATACCTCATGGAATAAAAAATTACTGTACCTAATTTTTGGTAATATATGGTCAACTTATAACAGAAAGCCATCTCAACTGAACTAATTTTGGAATTGAAGCTTAGCTTTAGTCTTTAAAATTGAAAATCATAACTATCAAACTCTAAAGTACATTTATTTATTTTTTAAGTGGAGAAGAAAATGATTGAATTTCAGCTCAAAATATAGCAAGTTTTTGCATCGAATTACATCGTCAATGAATGACTTGATTTTAC
>BGPR01004716.1:8887-73697 GCA_013235015.1 Araneus ventricosus
AAAAAAAAAAAAAAAAAAAAAAAAAAAAAAAAAAAAAAAAAAAAAATGCAAGAAAACGATTTTTTTTTCCGGTGTTAATAAATCAAAACACAAAAGCTTGCTAAGAAAGTAAAAAATAAAACCTTTTATACAAACCAGCTTCCGTGAAAAAAATAAAAAAATTCAATAACATCAGATGTTAAAGTTCAATAATAAGGAAAAAAAGAAAATTGTCTCTTCTCAGTAGATGACAGTGAACTTAATAAACTTTCATTAATCACACGAATAAAAATAATTTGAACCTGCCTGAATATTTAATCCATTTCAAACAATTAAAATAAAAAATAAAATCTACATATCAAGTTTATCTTCAAGGCTTAACTAAAAGCAAATCAATAACTTCGAAAGATCCGCGTGTACTAATGACGTACAAACACATCTCCCCCCCCCCCCCCGCGCGTTAATCTATACTCTCGATGATTAAAAAAATATATATATATATAATGTTGTACAATGCTATAACTGATATCATTAGAAAGATAATATTCCGCACTTTAAAATGACATAAAAACTGTTTTCGTCCATCAAGTCTTTCGGAAGTTATTGGCAGAGAACGACAAAATTTTGAAATTTCAAAAAAAAAATGCAAGAAAATTACTTTTTTTCCGATGTTTCTAAATAAAAACACGGAAGCTTGGTAAAAAATGAAAAAAAAACCCTTTTATACAACTATACAAACCAGCTTTTGTTAAATAAGTAAAAAAAAAATGCAAGAACTTCGGATGACAAAGTTGCCAATAGGTGGCAGCTCGGTGAATTCATTCATTTTCCCGTTTTAAATTAATATCTTTTTAAGTAATTATAATATCGGAATTTCAATGGTGAAAATGGATTCCTTGGATTATTTCCTTATTTTTTTCCCGATGTTTATAAATCAAAAGGTTAGTTTTTTAGTAACAAAAGGTTACTAAAAAAGAAAAAAAAAACCTTTTATACGAATATAGAAACCAGCTTTCTTTAAATAAATAAAAAAATGTAAGAGATACGGATGTCAAAGTTGCCAATGGATGGCAGCACGGTGAGTGCGTTCATTTTGACGTTTTTAATTAATATCTTTTTAACTAATACTAATTTCGGAATTTCAATGGTCAAAATTGATTCCTTGGATTATTTCCCATCTTTTGATACTTTCGGCTCGTTTCAGCATTCAGTGGTTCGTGAGAAGGTAGCAGGACATAGATAGGTACATACATACTTTCAGGAATTAATAGTGTATATAATAGTGTAGATCTCTCAGCTTCGGCCGAGAAAATAAAAGAACATTTGGACACGACCCGTTGGGAGCGCGCAAGCATCAACAAGTCCTATTAGTCACATTTAGCAAAAGATTCTCGACACACTAACATTTTAAATAATAAAGTTCCACTCTTTTGAGATTAAAACTGACCGAGTTATGAAGCTTTGAATATCACTTTTTTAAACGATTTATTCCATTTCATTAGCCATGTCGAGGAAGATCCGCTAATCAAATCGAAGCACATTCTCGAGGCGGCCGCTGATTGGCCTAAAATAAAGAAATTCCAACTTTCATAACTGGATCAATTTTGGTTGTGGAAATGTGGAAACTTTTTTTTGTTTGAAATTTTAGTTTGTCAAGAATATTTTACTAAATTTGACTAATAGGTCCCATGGAACCGTATAAAAATTTAGATTTCGTAATTTATTCAGCAATATTTTTTATTGACTCAAACAATATAAAAAAAAGTAATTCATTACATCATTTAATTTTTCCAATTGGAAGCATAAATGATAGTTAGAGATTCGTCTATCTCTAATGGTTTAGAAATTAGCTATTGGGCCATGACGAGAGTGGACACTATATATAAATACATATTTATTTATTTTGTACTAACTTCAATTTCTTTGGCATACGCTGTAATTCGACTGAAAGTCGATAATGTGATTTAAAAATAAGAAAATAAAATATATAGAAATAAAAAAATTTTTAGAATCCTTCAGGCCTTGTCAAGATAAATCTGTACACACAAAACATACATAATTTATTTTCAAAAATCATTCGAACAATCAAATCAACAAATTTATGCCGATTTGATATTTCCTTACTTTTTTTCAACTGCTACAGTCAACTATGGTTTATCATAAATATATAAAATATTCATTTTAATTTAGTTGGAAACTGGATGAAAATATGTTCTTCACTTCAACAAGTCACCTTAAATGTGAGGTTACCATAAGTCCGGATTTCAAGCTCATGTCCGCGCTAGTGTCCGGAGCTTCAACATGTCCAGATTTACACCAGTGGATGCGACGAGAGAGAAATTAGGAAAATCTGACTTATTCGAGAAAGCTGACGCCAATCCTTTTTTCATCCTGCCCAGAATTCTCTGCAAAAGAATGTCGGGAGGCTGTTCTTTTTGAAACAGCCGCTGATGTTAAAGGCGTAGGACTACTTTACTCGCGTGACTCTTTTGTTTCTCGAAGCTTCTCGGATTCTCTTTGTTACTCGCGATACTCTTTTGTTTCTCGAAGCTTCTCGGATTCTCTTTGTTACTCGCGATACGTTTTTGTTTCTCGAAGTTACTCGCGATACTCTTGTTTTTCGAAGTTATTCGTGATTCACTTTTGTTTCTCGAAGTTACTGTCAATTCTCTTTTGTTTCTCTGAAATACTAATGTGTGGAAAATCGGCAAACTAAAATGAAACTAAGGTTACAATGAAAATTGTTTTATCTCTTATGTTATATTACAATGGCAATTCTTTTGTTTTGAATTCTTCAATCGTGCGTGGATATGTTACAATTCTGTGTAAAATCAGTCGATGATATGAAAAGTAACATACATAATTTAAGAGTTCGGGACTAATGTTTCTTGTAAAAGTTGAATCAATATATGAATTCCCCGGAGTATTAGGATAATTTGTTGGCACCATGTTCAAATAAAAATGCTTCTTCATGAAAGTAAACGCTTTCTCATTCCTATTGGCATCTACATCAAAGTCACCCATAACAATAATTGGAACATCTTTATCTATACGAAACTCTTCATCGATCAGAAAACTTGTCTCTGAATATTTTATATCAGTAGTAGCTGAACTACAATTCCGATTTTCAATTTTTTTTGTAACTTCTGTTGTTACCCTTTATCTCTAAAATAAGACATTATTTATGTTTTTAACATATGTAGTTATCGAGATATAGAGGATCTCCCATGCAACGTTTTTTCCGGCGTTTTGGCGTGTGAATCAAATTCCTTCCTGAGATCCCAATGGGAGGAACGTAGTCCTACGCTAAAAATTAAAAAAAAAAAAACGAATGATACGTAAAAGTATCTACCGCAAAAAGGAAAAAAAAAGCCCAGAAAATTAAATGAAAAAGTAGATGAACCTCCCTATCTAGGGCCCACTCAAATTGGAAATTAAAATTTTAGCAATTTTGTTTTATTCTGTTTTACATAAATGCTATTTTTATTTACCAAACATTAATAAAAATGGTATAATATTGGCATTCGGACGTCCTGATTTCTTTTCACTTCCCCAAATTATGCTCTAATGTTATGAAAGAGGGTCGATGATATGCTACTATGACTCCCCAAGGCCGTCATCCTCCTCCCGGCGTGTCAGGATTTCAACTAAAAAATTATGGTACCTTACCTAAAGGCTATACCCATCACAAAAGTGTCTCACGCATCATCGGGGAATATCCGAATTTTCCCAAAACGAAGCAATCCGATTTGCTAATAAGCAACTCAAAAATACTTAATATATTTTCGGAAGCATCAGGATTTCTACGAAGCCGAATATCGGAAATCATTCCATTTTCCCTATTTTCTAGAAATTCATCTATCAATAAAATCATCACAGAACATGAAAACGTTAAAATATCCATTAATTAAACTAGAACATTTATAAAATAATACTCTATGAATTAAAGAATCTCACGAAACTGTTCACTTTATTTTAAGAGAATATCCGAATTTTCTCCAACCGAAACGAGTCGCTCTGTGAATCGATATCATGCATAAAAATATTTCACATATTTATTTTCAGAAACTCCTAAAATCTTCCATAATACCAAATTACGGAAATGATTCTGTTTTTTAGCTTTCAGATTCAACTATAAAATTTCAATTATTTGAAACTCTCAACGATGACAAAGTATTAGAAACATCCAATTCCATTAAACCAGGAAAAATGGATCAAAAGCTATTCTGGGACTTAACGAGCCACACAAAAGCCATTCCCGCCACAAAAGCGTCTGCCTCATCATTCGGGGATCATCCGAATTTTCCCGAACCGAAACGAGCCTGTTTGTGAATCGTCCGCATTCACGACTTCCCGCCCACAAAAACCATGTGAAAGAGAAGCAAGCAGTGAATGAAATGTTTGCTACATTCATTGTTTCCGTACGCCCACGCGTTTTTAAAAAAAGCAACCACGCGAATGGCTCAGAGGAGGAGAGAGAAGAATGAAAAAGCATCGAAAGAGATATTTTCTGTAGTTCCTTTTTGCAAAAAAGATCGCGATTTCGGATGCGATACATCCCCAGAGCGGTCGAGAGGCAGCTCAATAAAACGAGGACTCGGGATCTGTCGTCAGGAAAATCCCTACGTTTAGGGAAATCTATTCGAAAAGGATGGATTTTTCCCCGCGTCTGCTTGAATGAGCAAACAAATGGCGTCGTTTTCGTAGATGATGAAATAATAAATTTTTATCTTTTGATGAATGACGCTGATGGAACAAGATGGAATGTTTGGCAATATTTATTCCATAAGAGATTCTTTTTATCCCATCTGTCTCGCCGGTTTTCTTTTTCCCACTTCCTTTTTTCTTTAGATTTATTATTTTTACAGACGATTAACTTCTTCGAACAGTTTTTTAACGCACTTTTTTCAGGGAATCGAGATGGTTTCCATTGTTTAGGAAAATTCTTCCGTTTGATTGTTTAAGAGTTTTCAAGAATCTTAGGGACTTTCTGAGAAAAGTTTTTTGAGGGTTTGTTTCGTTAAAGATCTGAAAAAGAGTAGAATTACGACAATTTCTACGTAATAAATGTCCTTTAGATACAACAAATAAAAAATATTTATTCTTTCTATAATTTTTATACTCTCATGAATGATACCACTGCACATAATTTTTCCAATAATGCTTACAAATTGATACTTTAACTGTACAAAATTTCCGAATAAAAACATTTTTACTAAAACGATCCATTCTCTACAAAGAGGTTCTAGTGGCGTATTGTCAGAAGCTGGGCAGGGGAAAGGGATAAAGATGCACCGCGCATCAGTTTTCGGGGGCGCCGCGAAGACAGAATAGTTGTGTATTAGGGTTGTGTATAGGGGCGAAATAATTCTAAACCCATGTCATTTTCCCTTGCTACGCCCCCGAGAGGGTCGCCATACTAAGTGTTAACTGCTTTTGAACTTTCGTGCAATAAAAATGCAGTTACCTTTTTAAAAACCTTTATCTTATTTGCGCTATTCCGCATAAGAATCCACTATTTTAACCCTTTATAGTTCTCTGGTATAAATAGTTACCACCTACGAAAGATTTTTTCTCATGTCTCGAATCATTATTGTTAAATGATAAATAGTTTAATTGGATGCTTAACATTCCATTGAGCTAAAATAATAACCTAGATAAACATTAATTTTATAGTTTAATCGTAATTAAATTCAAAAGTGGTAAGTATGCTTACCAATGCCCGTTTACGGCTTGAGTGTTTTCATAAGGAAATCATGTTACAGCATATGTCATTAAATTTCAACTCACGGAAATTTTTCAGAAGTAAAACGAAGTCATATTTTGTTCTTTATATCTAACACATTCTTATATTTAAATATCAGCATTTATTACTGAATTTATTTAATTTAAATTCAACTTTCATTTTTAAAATTCAACAAAAACTGTTGATGCAGGAGGAGTTTCTATAAATTCGAGATCTTCCTGTTAATGATCTTATGCATATTTTGATTTAAATTTTGGTGTGTTCATTATTTAAATTTCCTAGTTTATGAGTTTTTAGTTTCTTTATCAGCACAAAATGTGGTTAAGACATTATTAGTAAAATTGCGTTAGGTTGCAACAGTTTTATTTTTATGCAATGTAGCGCTCCTCCTAGCCGTCCCATCAGATACAAAATGAACTTCAAAATTTAATTTAATTAATTATTTAATTTCAATTCGAACAAATTACATGGGTTTTTACTGACAAATTTACAGAAAGATGTTTTAAATTACCTAAATTAAGTGGTAAATATACTTACCAGTGAACATTCTAAGATATTTTTACCCTTAATGCTCAGTGGTAAGTATGCTTACCACTTTCAGTTTCTTCTGAATGATCTCTGGTAAGTATATTTACCACCCCCTATTTCATAAATTATTTGTTAAATCAGCAAACGTGTGATGTTTTTGTATTTACAACATCAGTTTAACATAATATAACCCCAAAAAAATTATTTCAAGATGCCCCGGAGTTATGTCCTATAAAGGGTTAAATAGATTTTCTTCAAATCACAAAGATATTCCAAAACCACCGAGTAAAAAAAGTTTGTGCTGAGTTATTCGTTTAAAATCACTTTTTGCGTTATTTTTATGGTAACAGAATTATATCTGGCATATAAAAAAGCATTCACGGTTCTGATAGTAAGGTTCTGCGCCAAGGCTACTCAAAAAGAGCTATGTCCTGCCAAATGGAAGAGCCTGTGGTTAGACCAAAGGTTGACCACGGTTTTCTGTCAGACGAGAGGAAGTGAAAAAGTAAGAGAGAGAGGAAGACGTGAAAATTTTACTTTGCTTTAGTGTAGAATGTTATAAGAATGCTGTATGTGGCTGTTCAGGCTGTAGTCTATCAGGCTATCAAACCATTTTCTGCAATCATTTTTAAAAATAGCATTACTTTTTCTTTTCAACAACAGAGAAATAAGACAGTATTCATGGGTCGATCCAGGCGAAAATTGGAACCGTTTTGCGTCCCCTTCACAAAATTCCACTTCAAAAAAGGGCCCCTTCCTGCCGATCTCATGAAAAAACGGCCCTTCACAAAATTCAAATGAATGAAAGAGGTCCCTTCACAAAATTCAAATGAATGAAAGAGGTCCCTTCACAAAATTCAAATGAATGAAAGAGGTCCCTTCACAAAATTCAAATGAATGAAAGAGGTCCCTTCACAAAATTCAAATTCGTGAAAACGGCACTTTTACAAAATTTCATTTTATAAAAATGATCCCTTTTTAAAATTTTTCACTAAAATTCAACGAAACACTTTTGATATTAAACGTAAAATATAAAAATATGACTGCTAAAATTGAAGGTTTTACGTGATAAAAAAATTTTTCACAAAAATATTTTATTTTTCTCAAAAAATAATTTTTTTCACAAAAATGGGCTCATAAAAAAACCTGGATCGACCCCTGGTTTGGTATTTTTTGAGTTTTTAATCAGAAATGGTCCTTTGGAGACAGCTATGATGAAGAAAGTTTTTGCAACTTTCCACTGATTGCTGTTAAAACTACCAGATTTTCTAAATTTCGACTGGGGACACTCTACGTGTTGGGGAGAGTGTGGACTCTTGGCAGAAAGTCTGAAACATGCATTGTCATGGCTTATCCGGAGCGCCTGGTCCTTTACCATTGACAGTAGCGATAGCTCGAGCATACACGAAGCAGTGGCGTAGCAACCGGGGGGAGGTGGCATAGATGGCCCGGGTCACAATCTTGGAGGATGCCATTGAGCTAAAACATTAGTGCTTTTTTGCCACTTTTTAAAGGCAAATAGGATCAGCGGACGAAAAAAAAACCCTGCCCCGTCACCATTTTCATTTGCTAAACGATTGATGACGACTGGCGGCGATAAAATCATATTATGCCCTGGGTGCCACTTAGTCTCTCTACGCCACTTACACGAAGAACTGAATAAATAATTTTGTTCCAGACGAGATTTTTATTGTGTTCTTTTCTTTTATAAGGTTATTAATGGTTCTATCGATTGTACTGGTATACTGAGCTCTATAAATTTCGCTATGCCTGCCAGATCTTTAAGGAACCAAAGTTCTTTTCCAAATGTATATTCAAAATTTAATTATATTAGAATGTTCTCGTAATATAAATTTTATAAGACTTTTAACATGATCTCTGATGAACTGGACATTTATCATATGTTTCCTATTGTTTTTAAATCGAATCGTTTTCAACTTTGAAATACATAACTTGATTTCTTTTTCTTTTTTTACGCTTGACTATACATATTAAGATTTTTATGCGTTTTCTTATTTTTGTGTTGATCTTGTGCTTGTGTGTTTGACTTTTTGACCCTTGTTTTTTAAATTTAATTTTCTAAATTTAAAAAATTTTGTGATTTTTTTATAATTTTAATGTGACGGTATGCAACATGGACTTTTGGAACCTCGGTGTGTTTTTAGTGCTTTTATAATTGCGTGTTTTCGTTTCAAAACATTTATGTGTTTACATTTTTATAATTAATGTGATTTTGAGCTTTGAACTGTTGCATTCTCTGCAGTTACTTTTTCTTTGTGTTTTATTTCACTTTGTGGCTTGTGTTCTTTGTATGTTTTTGATCATGCACTCTGTAAATGGAGTCATATCTGTAGTGTGCTTTCTTTGAATAAATAAATAAAATTCTAAAGTAATCACGATATGGAGTTGGGATTATTTACGAAAAAAAAAGGCTTTGGTACGTAGTATCGAGTAGGAAGGAGAATTCTTCAGAAGCTAATTGATAAAAATAGTTTTGAAAATACATTTTTATTAGTGTCCTAAAAAGTATAGTTTTTTAATCTAATTATTCTCTATTTTTATTCTTTAATTTCTAATTCATTTTTATAAATATTTTGAATTTAGAAATTAAATTTTCCTTGACGACCAGGTGGCACTACTAGTATGGAATCAAAATTTAATTAAATGAATTGATTAACTGATAATTAATTTCTGAAAATAATAAAACAATTAATTATCATCGAAAACATGTAAGTGCAAAGAATTTCAAAACTCTGGCACATAAGGAAGCGACCAAAATATCAATTACAAATTTCTGTCTTTACAAACTTGAAACAGGTCAAGCTAAATGAAAGTTTATAAAAATTAAACAAAAGTGGGACAAAACCGATAATTTTTTTAAAAAATCGGGAAAAAGAGGTTAAAATAGGTATTGTCCCGTTTAATTCGAAATATCTGTCTCTCTCTCTCTGATCAAGTTGTTTTTATCATCTTGTTCTGAAGTTCTCCAATGATCTAGGAAATTTTAGCCAATATTACTAAAATTCAACGCATTTTTAAATAATATACACAAGCAAGATTTATTAGTTTTTTATTTGTAATAAAGATATTATACCTTTTATTCTAAAGTAAAAGAGCGTCATGTTTATTAACTCAATTCTATATAAGATACAAACCAGCGATTCGTGATTTTCCTGAAAATAACGCGATTTTATGAATGAACGGATTTTCAATTTTTATCTTAATTATTATCATGATTTAATTTGTAATCCATGCTCAGAAGAAGATGAGAGTCTTTTATTAGACACTGCTTAAGGCAAGAAAACGAAGTTTTAGAATAATAACAAAGAAAAATAAATTACAATGGGAGGAGAAAAAACTCTCGACAGATCTTATAGAACAACAGAATAAAAAAAGTCTAGCTTTTGGTTTTTATTCGGAGAAACCGAAGGAATATAGATATTTTATGAAAGCGATGGTAATTTTAGAGTGAAGAAAGAAGAATGTTAATAAAAATGAATGATACTTTCATTCATTTCCAAGAAAACAATTTATACTACCACAACCGTAACAATTGCAAAAGCGCGTGAATAAAAGATTTGCTGAAATAATGAGATCGGTTTGATTTACAACAATAAAAAATTGTTAACAATTGATGCTTGAAAACATTATTTTTTGTTGTAAATAAAATTTACAACAATAACAGATTGCTAGCAATACGCATGCGCATGAGAATCGGATTAAAAGAAATTGAATATGCAATTTGAACGCCTCTTTTTGACGGATTTGGTCCAAACTTTTATGCGGACCTACATTCATAACGATAAAACTGTGTACCAAATTTTATCCATTTAGCTATTCAAGTTTTTGAGTTATAGCGTTCACATGACCGCGGACATACAAATAGACAGACTTCCCGTTGACGGATTTTGTCCAAAATTTGATAGAAACCTACAAATTATGTTCAAAGACCACATACCAAATTTCATCCCCGTAGCTCTAATAGTTTTTGAGTTATCGGGTTCACAGACAGACACACACACAGACAGACATACAGACATAATTCCAAAATTGTGTTTTTCGGACTCAGGGAGGTCTAAAACGTGGAGATTCGTCAAAATCTCGAGTTCGAATTTTTCGACGATTACAATACTTTCTCTTTGTGTACTTCGTATACGAGAAAGTAATGAATGATACTTTCCACATAAACTTAGTTTTTAGCTTTTAAAAAACTATTTAGCTAACTATTTTAAAAACATTTTAGCTAAAATAATTCTGAAAAGAACTAAACAGACGCGAAGCATTGTCATTGAAATATCTCTTTTCTATGGTATGAAGTATAACAAGAAATTCCTCAATGTTCCGAGCATTATAATATAACGAGCCTAACTGTACACTTTAGAAATGTGATATTTTTGCTAAGAAAATTTATACAAAATCCAGTTGTGGAAATCCGAAATCAAGTCAACAGGAGAAAATCTTTATAACACATTTAAAGATCTTTGAAATTATAACAACGACAAAAATACAAAAAAGAAATGTTATTGGTCTTTTTTATTATTGGATAGCAGTACTAATACTTCTCTTCAATAATTAAATAGCTTAAATATTCAAAATTACGAATCAAAGTTCCATCCAAAACCATATTAAGTGAATGATGAGATTCGAAACAAACTCAGGCTGAAGCATTTCAAGCACCAAATAAATAGGCTTAAATTCTTTTCTACGTCTTTTTTATCTTGTTTTAATCCTGGATAACAGGCTTTATTCAGGATTTTAGTGATTATATCCACTGATATCATAAACATCTTCTTTTATGTTTTTTATGGCTTCTTGCCCCTTGAAAGATAAAATGACACAGATTTTGTTGCCAGTACCATCTGATTATATCCTAAATGATATTGGAAATTTAGATTTCCGCCACATTTCTTTGGCCCCGAAATCTGTATAAATATTTCTCTTGTGCGGCTCTCAAAAATCGCGTTATTTAGCTGTAGGATTTGGCAACATCCATAGAAAACGATAGATCACGTGATTTCATTTTCGAAACGTAAATGTGTTGTTGGAGAAGGGAAGAAAAGGGATTCAGAAATAACAAAACTGGTTATTAACTTTACGAAAAAAAAATGTTGTCTAGAAATGGCAAAAATCTGAATGATTTGGAATAACATTTTTTGAACGAGAGTGAGTGTGCAATTAAATATATTAAAAATTTCTAAATATAGACTTATTATAACTACAAATACACAATAAAAAGTAAGAATAAAATATTTTGAATCCTGAAATTTTTTCTTCTTTTGGCGAGCTTTTCAACGGTTGGTACGATTATAGAGAGCTTAGCAACAAATCTATTAATCTCAACCATAAATGATTTCTGCTAGGATGCACAGTATCTTCATTGTAGCGAGCGAAGCGAGCAGGGTTTTCATTTCAAACCGTTTGCTACGTTCTGGGGGTTGGCGAGCATCAGTGAGCAAGGGGCAGAGCCTCCTTGTAAGTTCATATATTTTTAGTGCGGTGAGTGTAATAATGAATGATAAGATTATAAAAAAATGACGAGAGGTTGTCTTTTTCAAACAGCCGTTGATGTTAAAGGCGTAGGACTACATTACTCGCGTGACTCTTTTCCGAATTTCAATTTTTTGTAACTTCTGTTGTTACCCTTTATCTCTAAAATAAAACATTAGTTATGTTTTTAACATATACCGAGATATAGAGGATCTCCCATACAACGTTTTTTTGTGGAGTTTTGGCGTCTGAATCAAATTCCTTCCTGAGACCTCAGTAGGAGGAACGTAGTCCTCCATTAGACAATACAATGAGACGATAATAACATTATCGTCTCACTGGATTGTTGTTGAATAATAATATTCTTGTAAGAATGTTCTTATTGTATTAGTCAGAAATGGAATTCTGGGATGACGAAAGAAATGTCAGAACACATTCTTCCAATGAAATTCCAATGAAACACAGTCAGACTGTTCATACAGCCAATAAGATACAGGGAACTAGAACAGCTGATATTCTGATACATTACATATTATTCACCGGATTAAAAAAAGTTCTATAAAAATAGAGTTTAAAAAAAGTGTATGAAACTATTTATATCAATAGCTGCTTTAGTTTAAAGAGTTTTACTTTAGTCAATGACAATAGTGGACACTTTTTCAAAAATAATTTTTAATTTCTCTCATACGAAGTATGTAAAGAGAAAATATTGTAATCGTTAAAAACTTCGACCTCGAGATTTTGATGAGTCTCCATATTTTAGATTTACCTAAGTTCAAAAAATTATTTTTAGAATTAAGTCTGTCTCAGAACGTGATGAACGGGAAGAGCTAGACTAATGAAATTTGGTTTGGGATCTTTACACAAAAAATTATAGATTTTTTTGAGGTATTGCGTTCATGTACCAAATTTTCTTTCTCAATTCTGACAAGTTTTAAAATAATTTTTATGGATAATTTACAACATACTTTTCCTTTTTGGAAAGAAACCATTCAAATCATTTCCATTATTTTTACAAATACTTGATCGCGTGTTTCTCTGCTATTCTTGAAGCCCAAAGAATGACAATTCAATTAATTTCTTATATTCCTTGGCAATGTGGTATTGAATTACTTTTATAATTCACTAAATTTTTTTGTGGAATCGATAAACAAAGCGTTCTGAGACATGAAGTGCGTTGGGAAATATATCCGGAAAGATTCAACTTACTGTTCTTTTATTTTTAAACTTTCAATCCAGCTAACTTGCTGCTGGATATGCCCAAATAAAGCACATAAAGTGCTCCACACCAATTTAATTTTGAATTCAACAGCGCATTTTCCATGATGAGTAAAAAGTGAAGTTACTGTACCGTGTAAGATAACGTACAATAAAATATTAGATTACACGGAGAGTTACATATTTCATGCAACTAAGTTATGTGACTTGACTCCGCAACGTAGGTGCATGTACACAAGTGTAAGGCTACTAAAATAACGCGGCTTAAATATCTATCACAATTTGACCTTTGAAAATACAGGGTGGTCATAAATTATTGAACCAAATTCAAAAATTAATTTTAAAAAAAGTAACAATGATACAACTATGTTTTTTTAAAAATGAGAGCACATTTTAAAAAGTCTTTTTTGAGATAAGTAACGCGCCGTTACGGAGCTCTGGGTGATCGTAAATTATTGGACACCTCCCATTTTTGAGAGCTATTATCTACGAAACTTTTAACGTTAGAAGAAAAATAAAAGCGTGTTTTTGTAGGGAATTTTACGCTCTTTAATTTGTTAAATCAATTTTAATTCGAAAACTGAATAGTTTTCGAAACATTCAAGAAAAACTGAAAAAAAGGAAACCAGAAAACGCGCATCGGCTTCTGCTGATCGGTTGCAATTGCGTACGGAAATCTCTCGCTGTAGCAAACTTAGAACGCCGTAATGGTACGCCACCTACCTGAAAAAGCATTTTTATTTGCTCTCTCATTTAAAAAAAAGCAGTTGTAACATTATTATTTTTTTTATTAAATGGGTCCAATAATTTATGACCATCCTGTACTTTGTTAGGGGAACCATGAATATCATGTTATGCACAATTAGTTTAATTTAAACATAGCCATTAATTCCGGCGTACAAGCTAGTCGCTGAAGTATTTTCACTCACTTCCTGAGGTACTAGAGTTTTGAAGTTCTGCACAGTTGCGTGTTCTCGGCAACAATATGCTATTTTATTGTTTTCAGAACTTAATTATCAGGCACTCTATTAATTTTAATAAAATTTCAATTTCTATTCATTGGCGTGGAGTCACCTGGTAGTGAATTTGAGGAAAAAATGATTACAGAATTTTATATTATTTATAATAGCGAATTACAAATTAAACTGAAAAAAGTAGGAAATAAAAATAGAATATAAAAATATCAAAAGTAGTGCCTTTATTACTGAACTAAATAGTATAAAATAATTATTTTTCAAATTTATAAAAATGGTCTTATAAAAAGAAGTCTATATATATACATTTTTTTGTTATCATCATCTCAAAAAAAGCATTTAATAATCGCTTAACAAGTTATAGTGTTGTAACTGCCAGTGATCGGCTTGCTCGGGGAAAGAACCGCCATATTGCTTTACCGCTCAGTAAGTGTGTCTGTTGAAAAAGCACATTTACAGATTGCAAAGATGCACGAAAATCGATTGTGAATGCATGTTCTGAATGGGGAAAGACGCGTGTTCACGTGTATTATAATTTATTAGTCTGCTGCTAAAAATGAATGGTACTTTAATTATTAAAGTGCATATGTTTCGCAAATTTTATATCAGCTGAGCATGGTATGACGGGTTCAAATTGCCTCTTCATTCGAGAGATTTCCTGTCAAATTTGACGTGCTTAAATAGATATATATGCGAGAGAAATGTTTAACATTGATTGAAAACAAATAAAATAAACATATGTTTTACGACAGGAAATATTTTTTATTTATATATTTCTTTATTCAAAAAACCTCTTGGTCTAAAAAAAATCTAGAAAATCTAGTGGATATAACCTGGATAGATAGAAAATCTAGTTTCAGAACAAAGAACTTCTCTGCTTGTCAAACATTGCCAGAAAATATTATCAAATTATATTATCACGAATGCACTAAATAATGAGATGCATCGTCCAAACTATATCACGCGCATGATATACCACTGTCGTAATTTACTACTTTCTGTTAAAAAAACGGAAATTAATTTGAAATATATGATTAATATAATTTAAAATTTCTCGGGAACTATTGATCATAGCGAGATAAATTTTACATCAATCGATAGAAAATTTTATTTCACTACTTTAGAGCTATTAAATTTGAAGTTAGAACGACAATTACTCTTTTAAATTTAAAATTGCTGAAATTTAGGTTCTCTAACAATGAAATAATGCTGTTTAACGTCTCGCAGTGCTATGGCTCGAGTTTTATTGTTGGTGACGTCAGAGCGTTACCGAGAGATCTGGGCTATTATATTAGTAATTATAGGGACGAACTTCTTAACTCCTTCCCATTCAGTGATATGTCTGACTCGTGTATCGAATCACAAAACTGTTGATATTTAAATCTTTAATTAAGGGTCTATAGGACCTTTTAAGCTTCCAAGTTTTTCTATTTTCTTTATAATTTTATTTTAAAGCTTGAATGATTGTGAGCATTTTAAAGTATTACGCAGGCGCGAACTTTAAATAACTTAGAAGAAACAGACAAAATCCATCTCCATACATATATACGTATGGCAAGTAATTTTTTACTTTAAATACTTGTGTCTCAAAACCACATTTCAAGAGCTTGCGCTAAGGATTCTTAAAATATTGTTCATTGTATCACTATGAAATTTTCCAGGCATGCTTATTCAAACACAACGAAGAAAATCATGCAAAATCAAAGCATTGTGCGTTATGTTTTTTTCAGCGCTCGGTATCTAATAATTTTTAAGAAAGAAGTATTATCATCTTTTATAACAGCATAAAAAGTAAGTAAAAAATATCTAGATATTCACATGTTCCGTGAAAGCTGTGTTATTTCGGACGGAATATTCAAAACATTTGTTTGTATGAGTTGCTTAGTTTCTTAAAAATCCAGCGCGCAAATGAAGTCCATTTTCGACAACATATACGGAATTGGTTTAATTTATACATACATTTGCAATGCTTAAAATTATTACACGCTGTTTAAAATTCATATTTAAGAAGAAACCTATTTTATGTAACTGAGGTAAAAAGTTAAAAATCCTTTATGTACTTTTTACGTTATAAATAGTCCTACTTTCACTACTTTCGAGTTGCTTTTCCGATGTTCAAGGTCCTATAGCCCCTCAAGCCAAAGTGACAATTAATTTAAAGAAACAGAAATCATACTGAAAGGGTCAAGTATCACGGTATACCTAACATTTTATATGGATCGAAATAACAATAAATGTTTAAAATAGGATGTGCCATCTATTAAGTCAAGGGGTTAAAGAACATCAACACTTTCTTCCTCTCTAGTTTCTTTGGATATTAAAAATAGTCCTTTCAAAGTAATATTTTCTGGAGACTGACAACAGTATTTGAAACGTAGTTGCCCTGCATCTATATATTTGAAATAATTGGCAAAACCGGAGGACCAGTACCCAAGCCCCAACCACTGGACCGATTTCGATAATTTTTATTTTATAAGGAAACTTATGGTGTCTAGATATGTCATCAACAGTCGCCTGCCCCGCAACCATCCATTTTCGCGATAAATTGAAAAATACTTCTCCGCTATACATTGTCTATGGGAGAAAACATTCAGACAGTCCTCCAGCCCCAACCAGTGGATTATCCCATATAGAAGCTTACGACGTCTAGATATGTCATCAACTGTCGCCTGACGCCCACCAGCCTCCATTTTGGAGATAAATCGAAAAAATAATTCTCCACTCTACATTCTCTATGGGGAAAAACCTTCAGACAATCTTCCAGCTCCAACCACTGGACCGATTTCGACAATTTTTATTTCATTTGATTCCTAGATATGTCATGAATTGTCGCCTATAACTCAACACCCTCCATTTTTGAGATATATCACAAAATAAAACTTTGTCAGAGTCCCTCAGCCTCTAAAATCAACTGAAAAGTTACTAAAGAAAGTCTTGCCTGAAAAATTTATTCTTTATTGTCCTCCTAGCGTTCCTATTTAGGTCTAGTCCTATTAATACAAAATAATTTATTAAAATATAAAATTTGGGGGAATTCCAAAAAGAAAACATCTTACAGATGCATTTACTGAGATATTTGTTGAATACAAGTAAACAAACTTACACTTTTCTTCTTCACATTACAAAAAATTACTTCTCGATATTGACTTGCAAGTGAAAAGGCTACGTTATCAACCAAACGCTTGATATGCGCTGCCATCGATTGAATGTAAAAGAAACGAATACTTAAAAATACTTTTTTTTGTAAAAATTATGTTGAAAAAGTAATTCCTTTGAGTTTATATATGCATTTTTAGAGGTGCCCCTAAAACAGGACGCTTTTCATTAACGCGTTAAATGAATGTTAAAGTTTCCATGAAGATGTGAACAAGGTTCCAGGTTCGAAAGCCGACTCCACTAAAGACACCCTGTGGGCGTGGTTTACGTTTAATCTGATGTCTAAGATCAAACGTTCTGGTGTGCTGCGGAAGGTTGGACAGGGGAGTACTATCTCAGGTGTCGTCCCTGTCATCTGATCGGGGTTCAAAAATACTAGGCCCGCCCCAAAATAGACTTCGTGGTCTTTCAAAGTGGAATGTTAATACAACTAAACTAAACTAAAAAGTATCCGGATTAAAGATTAAGAAAAGTATAAGGAATTAGGATTTCGCAGGAAATTCAAGATACATCGTCCGTCCGTGCTGTGGTTAATTGAAGCTGCTAGGATTTTATTTAAACCGGAAATATGGGTGCCGTATATACTTACCTCAAAAATATGAAGAATAGTTAATTAATATGTATTTCTCTGAAACTATAACATGGGAGTGATCCATTGTTTGGTTTGTATGATAAAATGGGCCTCTACAAAAACCTAATCTTACTAAGTTGTTTTCAGAAAAAAGTCAGCCTTCAGGATTCAGTGTCCAGAAGTTAACTTACATTCTACGAGGAAAGTAATGCTTTATGTTAATATTTGTTACGCGCTAATACCACCCAATAAAGGGATAGAATCAAGAGTTTACTTGGCTATTTTTCCCGAATACAAACTGCATTACAAAATAGAACGCAAAATCTCTTTAGTTGTCTACGGTTCTTATTTCATCAGGACTGTATGTTGATATCAGAAAATCTGGGAAATTATAGGTGATGGATTTGATATTATCTCAATATCTACACTTTTAACCCGATATAGCACCCACTGACTACCATTTGTTCCGCTCCTTCAACGAAACATTTATGCTGAAAAATAATGTATAAGCTGCAAGATATTGATATCTAACTTTTTGAATCCAACAATTCTGACTTTTTAATAGCGGCATTAAAGATCTTGTAAATCAGTGGAATAAAGGCATAGGATACAATTATGAACTAAAGTATTTCAAATAAAAGCTGATTTTCTTAAAAGTAATATTTTTTAGCTTTCATAAAATGGCGGCACCCCGATGGTCTACTAGTTAGGTATCGTCTTCGGAATCAGAGGGTTCGAAATCCGATTCCGCCAAACACATCGGTAGCGCGGAAGTTTGGGGAGATGGTTGCTGTATCAGGTATCTTCAAAATTCCAAGATCTGTTCCAAAATATTCCCTTGTTGCTTCAAAACGGTACATTAATGTAACCAACTAAACTAAACTTCAAAAAATGGCCAAAAAACTTAAAAGCTTACTCAATACATAAAAAAGAAATCCCATAGAAACTGTTTTCAACGTAAAATGTTTTATAAATAAAAGAGGTTTTTTTTTATCAGACTCTTTGTGGTTACAGACTCAAACACAATTTTGTACATTTTCAATCTATTAGAATTTGGAAATACTCCCAAAAACGTTTCAGTAAATACATCTTTCACATATTTTATGAGATGTTTCTAATTCAGGCATGCGATAAAAAGTTCAGTATTGATTCAAGACAAGACAAATCACTCATAAAAACTCAGGTGTGTTTAACATTCGTTAACATCCCATTCATCCATTCAATCTGAACTATGTAAGTTACCAATTTTTCTTCACAGATAATTTTTAAGTATAAAGAATTTTATCACATAGAAGTATTTGCCTTTCCTTTGTATTTCCACCACCGTAAAAGTAAATATTCGTTTTCTGCAAACGGCGATTTTCTTTCTGAGGTAGATTTACAGACATCTGCCAAATAAAATAAGCTTCTGATCTCGACAAATTCAGCAAACGTTTACTATGGAATTTCTCTTAAAAAGAAGTACTGACATAATGTTTTACATTTTTAACCTTGTATATACTTATATAAATGAGTTGGTTGTTCTAATAAGTTGTAGAAAGTATAAGTGGAGATACTTATCTAATTTTTCTACATTTTTAATCAAGCTATAATAATGCAGTCTTCATTATTCAAAAACCGATCATCTAAGAACCTTTGCTATCTGATAAATCTAACAGGACTGCATTTTACTTTCTCGTATACGAAGTATAGTATACATAGAAAATAGACACATGAACTCGACATCGATATTGTGATGAATATCACATTTTAGATATCACTGAATCTAAAAGAAAACACATATATTTCTGAAATTATATTCTCATATATTACTGTGATAAAAAGTCGAGAATGAATATAGTTTAAAATACATATATACTAGATATTTCTACTTATATGAACATCTGGCAACACTCAGTATTTGATTACATATTATCGTCAGAAAATAAATTTGTTTTTAATGAGATAAGAAATTTTAATTTATAAATTTTCCAAAATGGCGAATGTAATTGAGCAAAGAACATGCACTAATTTTTTTTCGCGATGCAGTTTCTGCTTCAAAAGCATTTTAAATGTCGCAAAAATCCCTTAAAGACGAGCGTTTATCAAAAACAATAGTATTTCAGCAGTTTAAACCCTTTGCACTCGGAAAAGCAATTATATGAATAATTATTCACTGATTTACAAGAATTCATATTATTGATTTGGAACGTAAAAATTATGTTTACGTAAGTTCATTTGTCCTGAAAAAGTATTCTACAGCTTCTTACAACTCTGTAGGTAGTTTTTCAACCATCGAAATAAAGAAACGTCAAAATGATGCACCGTCTAGAATGGTGACGGAAGTCACATCTCGAGTGCAAAGGGTTAAAATGTTTAGTTTATTTATATTTACGTCCCGTTTTGAAGCAGCACGAGGGCTATTTTGGGGCTAATTTTGAAGCTCGGTCAGATGAACGAGGACGACACCTGAGCTGGCACCCCCTCTCCAAACTTCCGCACCACACCAGCGTTATTCGATTTTTGGTTCGATGTAATTTATCGGTGTCTGTTTTGAGTGTGGTTTTGGATTTTTTTTCTGTATTTGCGCTGCATCTCACACATTGTGTTTTATGGGTGGAATGCCATTGATAATTAAAATTGGGAATGTATTGTTTGTTTCTCCACGCTCATGGTAAATTTTTAATAGTAAATAAGTTTCACTCCATATGTTGTTATTTGTATTGTCTCCTTGGCCCTTGTGATGTGAGACTTTTATATATGTTCATATGTATTTAATTTCCACCCATGTTGCGGGGTGTAGTATGTATATATGAGGAAAAAATTTTAATGAATGCGAGTGGGGCTTGTGTCCTCCTCTTGCTGCTGTTCGGTTCTCTTCCCCTCCGACTCTTTAATGCTTTAAGCCCAGTAGGGTGGGATGGGTTGTGTTGCACCACACCAGCGGGAGGACATTTGGTCCCGACGTATTTAGAGTGCACCAGGACCGCTTACACGGCGGTTCTTCGGTGGAATCAGGTTTCGAACCTGCAACCCTCTGGCCCCTAGGTCGAGACCTTACCACCAGTTCATCGTGCCTGTTAAAATGTTTAAAGAAGGTAGATAATCAAATAAAAAACAAGATAATGTTGACTGATTTCTTTGATTTTCGTGGTGTTGCGCATTTCGAATTTTCACCAACTGGTCAGACTGTAAATAAAAAATATGATTTGAATTATATATCGTTTTGCGGCGTTCGCGCGAAGCAATCCGTCATAAACAACTTGAATTTTGGTGACATAACTCATGGGTTTTGCACCACGCGCGATAATGCTTCTTCTCACAGTTTCATTATTATTCGTGAATTTTTGACAAAAAAATTTAACAAATTGCTTAACGGTTAAGCTCTGTGTTCGCCTGATATACACCATATGACTTTTTCTTGTTCCCACAGTAGAAACCGCCGCTTCATGGCCATCGTTTTGAGTTCATTGATCAAATAAAAGAAAGCATCTATGAACCTGAAGGGGTTTCACGAAAACGACTTTAAAGCATGTTTTGAGGATTGCAAAAAAAAACATTGGCAGAAATGCACATAGTAGTGGGAGATTGCTTTGAAGAAGATGTCATAAAAATTGATTAATAAGTTGATACCTTTGTATTATGACAGCATTCCTTATGCTTTTTTTCTTACAGTAGTATGCCCCTCACCTGCAGCAAGCTCGCCATTTCTTGAAGTACAGTAGGGCTTTGGTGACTTAAAATTATGATCTTGGCTTCGGAACCAACACCTTCTACTTTGGTGGCTTGTAGGTAATATCTTGGCTTCGAGACCAATAGATTCTAGGTTCGAAGCTCGTTTCCACCTCATATCCGCTATGTGTGTAGGCCTGGTGCACGTTAACTTTGACGTAGATGGTCAAGCGTCCTCCCTTTGGTGTTGCACAGTAGTTTGGAGAAGCGGTTGCCGCATCAGGTATTGTCCTCGCCGACTGACCGCGGTTCAAAATTGCAAGGCCTTTCCAAAAAACTAACTAAACTTCCTCCCTAATCCCTCGTTAATGTAATTTATCTGCCGGTCCGGTCTGATAAACAAACCTCTTCTGAGCAAACTGGTGGTTGTCAAAGTACTCAGCATTGAAATGTTGACTTCCGATTCTTGTGAGCGTGATGTCACTTTACGGGGTGGTATTAACCCCTTAACTGTAGTGTTTTCTTTACTGTCTAATTAGATGACCTCCTTCTGTTTTGGGAATGTGTTGCCGTATTGAGTCAAATAAAGAGTCCACAGAACACTTGAGATGTTACTGGTAACTTTCGTATTGAGTTGTAGCGTCGATGAATGAATTAATTTTAACTTATAAATTTAAAAATGCCATAATTCGACGCACGATTTACACTCAGGAAAGACATTTAAAAGATTAATGCTTGAATAATCCTATACATTAGTGGTAGTGGTTATACCAATCCGAAAATGGGGGGGAATCTTCTGGTATAGCATCCATCTATAACGCTCATTAGAACACGACACATGAACCAGTTAGTTATAAAGAGGAAAAGTAATCTTGTGAAGCATCTGTACCACCCGTGAGGAAAAGTTGAAAAATAATAATTCGCTTTCTATCAAAACAAAATAAATTGGAATTGAGAAAAACGCAAGATATTTTGTAGCCATCCGAACTGCAGTTTACTTTTTGCAAGCCAACTCCAAACCTCTTTTATATGTGCTTCTGAAGAAAAAAATTCTTTACTCTATACCGAGTGCAAGCAAAACACCATTACTCCAAAGGTAACTTCTTCAATGGAAAAGCAAGTCGGCGACTTTTTCCCACATTCCATCTGATCCAGTAGGTCGTCAATCCCCCAATCCAGACATATTCGGGGGAGATCCGATTGCAGAAAATTCCCTAAGACAAGGGGGAAGGAAAGGGAAACTCCGAGAGCGAAAAATCCCGGGACACACAAGGTATAAGGCGGGAGGGCCGGGGGGTGGACGCACGATTTCTGACTGACTGGCGAGAGAGTCCGCCGCATCTGCTATTTATTATTGCAGGAGGCCTGTTACTATCTTTAGCACGGCTCGGATCGATAGCACGCAAAAGGAGCGGAGCCACAGGTGGGCCGAACGAAATACACGGCGGTTCTAGGATCCAGGCGGCCACCAATAGGCAACAAGCAAACGAGGCGCGGTTCCACTGGTGTGTGCGTGTGTCTCACCTGTTGCACGAATGCAAGCCTGTTCTTGTCCACTCTTCTTGCAGCAGCTGATACGGGATGGAGTGGGCGCAGCTCAGGGTGTAGAAGGATCGAAGGCTAAAGGAGACCTGGTAAGCATGTTCTGCCTCCTCTTGCTTGCTGTAGCGGCCGCCAACAGATGGTGTGTAAGGAACAAAATTAGCAATTAAGACTGAGGGTGAAGATCGTTTGCAAACTCCGCGTTAAGATCCGCTGCCATTCATATAAGTGGAATGATAAAAGAGGGAATTCTCTAAGAGAAAGATTAATTTAAATCTCGATTTTGGGTTAAAAGATCGTTTGCATTGAGATTTGCAGAAGCTTGTTGCCATTCATATTAATGGAATTTTTTTAAAAAAATTAGATTTTGGAATTTAAAAGATTAAAATTAATCTTCGTTATTGATTGAAGTGAGGAAAAAGCTGTGAATGGGTTCTATGTTCTTTTTGTGGGACTTTTATCGTTTTCTGACAATCATATAAAACGTTAAAAATCTTAATGCTCAAATTTGTAGTTTTAACAGAAGGTGACTCTGTTTTAATTTTTTACGGTAAGTTTGGGTAAAAAATGAAGTTTGTTAAATTAAAGTTTTGGTAACATGAATGAAACGACCTGCTTACAATTTATGCATGTATTAGAAATTTCAAAGCAAATATTCTTTGCAAGTTAACTTTTACCATCATGATAATAAAAGGTTTTAAAGATTGAAATAAATGGCGATTCAACTTTCTTTCACAGAATTTTATTTTTGCTCTTATTGTTATACCCTGTTTCTAATAATGCACTGATATAAATAATTGGTAGGAATATCAATGTTCCTTTCCTACCAATTAATGAAATTTTGAGTATCTTCTCCAATAACTTTGCAAATTAACAAAATTTCCTAGTTTCAGTTTGACATATCAATGAAGATATGAAATCAGGAGTATATAAAAAAACTTGTTTATACGAATCAGTTAATGCATTAAAAAGTTTTTTCTAAATTCATTTCAGCTTACAGGTTTATTACTTAAAAAATGGAACTTGTTGATTGCTTGAATAACTTTCTCTGATGGAGTTTTACATTTGCTTTCTGTTGCAGAAAAAATCAAGTATTGCAGAATAAACTCATTTAAAAGTAGTTTGAAGTAGTAAATAAGTAAACTAAATTGAATAAGCTGTAAACATTCTGCAATGGCTTCCTTTCATCTGTTGTGAAAAATGGAATTCCCGTGGTTTATCTGAGAATCCTCGATATCATGATTCTTATTAAACAATATTAATAAGAAAACTATTCCAATCTTATCTGCTAGTTTAACTGTTTAATCGTGTTTAATGTTTGATGGCTATTTAATAAAAAGCTACTGTATATAATGAATTGCGGCAAATTTGAAATTATTTTGCAATGAAATTAAGATTTTCACTATGCTTTTAAATGTCGGATTTACTTTTTACTCGATACTATAACATTGTGCATGCTATCATTTATATTTAGAAGAGTTTATAGCTTTTTGTTAAACTGATTTGAAATTGTTAACTTGTCGACTTCGGAACAAGGCAGACGCGGGTCTGAACCTCGATTTCACCACAGATACATTGTAAATGCGCGCCATGTGGGCTTTATATCCATTAGGGTCAAACATCCTCTATTAAGTGTGATGTGGAAATGTGGAGAGAGCGCCGGCTTATATGTTGTCATCATAAGACTACAATTTAAAATAACGCAGTCTATCCCAATATAGCTCTTGTGTTGACTGAAGAAAGAACTTTAACCTTTAGCGCTCCTCTGTTGGGGCATTGAGTTGCATGCATACTTTACCCTCAAAACGCATATGATGTAATTTTCATTCCAACAGTTTAGGCAGGATTTTACTGAGATAAATACTACTGGTTTTCGTTGCTAATCAAAGTAATTGTCCAGTGTTTTAAGAAATTTAATCTGCGCATGCGACATGCAAAGTACAAAACGCACATAAATAGTTTTTGGAGGGCAAAGGGTTAATCAAATTAAACCAAACTCTATATTGCCATTCAGTGCTCAGATAAAGTTGTATTACATAAAAGTTCCCAAAGACAGTAAATATAAAAAAGAACTTTATTATTTATTTTCTGTTTTTCATATTTCAGTATAAACATCAAAATGTCCGAATAAAAAATATGTTTTTAACTTAAAACCTGTCATGTTGGCCTGCTGATAAGGTCTCGGCTTCAAGACGGGAGGATTCCAGGTCTGAAACAGGTTCCACTATAGATGCGCTTGCTTGCGGTTGGTACACGTAAAATCTGACGTCCAGAGTCAAACGCCTGTCGTTTGGTATGGCGTGGAAATATAGATAGAGAGGTGCCGGCTCAAGTGTCGTCCTAGTCGGTGACTAATCCTGACCACGGTTTTGAATTTCGAGGTCCGTCCTTAAACAGACCTCATGTTAGAATTTAACGTATAAAGCGTTATGGGAAGTAGAAAGTAAAAACATTCAAGCTATGCAGCCGGAAACCCCACCCTGATGAGCTACAGGAGCGCAAAGATGCAGAAATGCCAAGACAATAACGGATGGAAACTCTTTATTCGGAGATAATTTACATTTGGACAGTATGTGCACAAGTTCCAGATTCACGACACCTGCTCAACTTTCTTATCGTTCACGGCTAGGGCCGCTGTGACCTGCTGGTAAGGTCTAGGCTTCGAGATGGGAGGATTCAAAGTTTAAACCCGATTACACCGAAGAACAGAAGTGTGAGCCTGGTGCACGCTAAATCTGCGGTCAAAAGTCAAACAACCTCCCGTTGTTGTGACTCGAAAGTTTGGAGAGGAGGTGCCGGTTCAGGTGTCGTCGTCCTCATCTGACCACAATTTCAAAACAGCTAGGTCCACCTCAAAATAGCCCTCGTGTTGCTATGAAACAGGACGTAAACAAAACTAAACATTCGCAGTTATGCACGCATCACAGCAAGTGCGGGTGGATTGGTGAATCCTTTCGAAAATACACCGCATTTTCGTGGACGAATGCAAAGCCGAAGGAGATTCTTGCGACGAGGCCGGCATCCCCGCCATTTTACCTCCACTAGGAGGCACCACATGTTTGTGGATGCAGTGGCGGTTTTCCGCACAGGTGTTAGAAGCGGCCGCCTCGTGCTTCGAGCATCTAGAGGGGCCTCAAAATCTATGCAACATACTTCGCAGTGCTAAGCCGGTATCAAATTTACGATATTGAAGCCTTAATTCGATTCACAGAAAAGATTCTCCCTCATCTCTTTAAAAAAAATAAAGGAGTGAAAACAGTGGAACGAAGCCAGGGCCAGAGAAACCGGGCCCTGGGAAGAAGCATTGGGAGAAAATAAGCCTTGGGGATTTATTGCCGTCGAAATTCGACCACCCGCATTTACCGATGTTTCTCCAAAACGTTGTAACCGATCTAGAAACCCTCGAGCAACCCTCCGACTATTGGAACAGGACACCTCTTTTGTGCAAAGTCGAGACGCAAGGACTCGTTTAGATGTTTTTATTGGTATCGGAGGCAACCGGAAAGACTGAAGGTACGGCATCCCTTTGTGTGAAAAGAGTGCAGTTCTTGTAAGTTTCTGTAGTTTCATTCTACTGTCATAAATCGGACAAGCAAGGCAACAATTCGCCTATCTTTAAAAGAAACGATTTTCTTGTCTGGAACTGTTACTAAAGAGGAAGGGGAAAATAAATTTTGCCCCTTGAAGAAACCAATTGGTATCATTGAAAAGGCGACACTCGTGCTTTTCTTTAAGCGTTTTTTGGGGGGGAGGGGGGGTTATATAGTCATGTTTACAATGTTTTAGTTCAGGGGCCTCAATCTTATTGGTCTTTCTTTCGTGGAAAATAATTGGAGATAAAAGTTGTGCTTCTCTGTTTTAAGTTAGGAGAAAGTAGGACGTGCGTAACGCATCTTGTAAAAAAATGAAAAATTCTTCTTTCTTTCTCAGAGAGACCTTATAGTGTCTTGAAATGGAAGTAGTCAAAAGATCCATGTTCGACTACCAAATATGAAAGCAATATCAACACAAAAGCAGGCGAATACCTACATTTCTAGTTATAATTTAAAAATTGAAAGAATAAAATATAATTTGTATGCAATTCCAGATACTTTTGTAGATGTTAACCACTCGTATGCCGCGGTGGTTGAAAAGTAACTACAATAATGAGAACAGTAAAATAATTATGTCATAAAACATTACAAGATTTATCTGATTCGCAGCGATCAAAATGCAAAAATGTATTAAATTTCAATGTGAATGCTGCCATTTATTTAAACACTAAATAATTTTTATTCAGTGTATGTTTATTATCACTAAAACTCGTTTCGGGATTGCCACGATATGTCATCAGCATTACACGACGTTGTAATTATAAAGTGATGATTTTAATTCATAATTAGGGAAAATCGAATCTTCTATACTGCTTATGTCAAATCGAATCTCTTTAACATAAAATTATTGAAATTGATTTAATTACCGAAATTCTACACAAGATTTGTATGCCTTTGTTGTGTGCTGTGGCTATTGATTCAGAATATTTTTACTGCATTTCATTGGGTATCTCTTTAATTTATTTCAAATCATTTCATGCATAGTTTTATTTCTAAATGCATTTAAATCTTGAGGAAGTAAATGGTTTCGTAAATTATGTTTTTAAATAAAGTTGATTTTTAAATTATAAAAAAGTTAAAGCACTTGTATACACATTTATAAAATTTGTCTTAAGCTAAGTTATGTTTGCTCGCTATTATAACCGGTATTTTATGATTCATTATTATAATAAATACGCTAATTTATATTATATTAATTTTTTATTATAAATATAATAAATCATCAAGAAACAAAATAAAAATTATTAAGAAATAAAGATTGAACAAAGTAACGGATTAAAGAGAGAGAGAATCCACCAGATGAACTTTCTCAAGACGTCACTCAATCTGAGTGGATTCAAAATAAAAGACAACAGGAATGCTCTTCTGCTTTACGCAAAGAAGCACTACCTATAACAATACTCTAAATGACTTTCAATTTTTTTTTTGACGGCAAATTAGAAGAAATGGCATTTGAAACTTGCGTAACAAACTTAACCACAAAATATGCTGATGATATCGAAGCACATTATTTCAAGGACGAAGTGAAACACTTTATTAAATACACAAAAAATGAAAAAGTAACAAACCCAATGGATTTGTACAAATTGATTAAAGATGGTCTACAATCAACATTTCCCAACGTGGAAACAATTTTAAAATTTTTTCTCACTCTACCAATTTGTAATGGAAGCGGAGAGAGATCGTTTTCAGTTCGGAAACGCGTCAAGAACTATTTGTGGAATAGTATGAGCCAACCGCATTTAAATGAACTATCGCTTTTATTTATTGAAAATGATTGTAGTACAGGAATTCGATTATGAAAAAATTATAGACAAATTCTCAAAATTAAAAGCAAGAAAAGTTACTTTTTAGTAATTTTATGTCTTTCCACACCTGTTTATGTGTTCATAAAATTTTACTCCGAATTTCAAAAGTAGCATTTCATTGCTGCTACTAATATATCTGACATAATATTTATTTTTGTATCTCCTTCTAAAGTTTAATTTCATTTGTTGTTACTCTTTAGCACTGTAATTTGTTTTATAACCATTGAAGAATGTTTATTTAATTATATTTTTTATATCAGAAAAAGTGTGAATAAACTGAATTAGTAAACAAATTTTTCATGGTATACTTTTGATTAGTTATATTATATTTAAAGCATATTGCGTTGCTTTAGAATTCCCAATCTCATTTTTTTAAAGAACAGAGCAGTTTAAAAGAAAGGAACAATAATAAAAAAAATTAATGATTTACTTTGTAGAAGCTTAAAAAACTATATAATATTTTTTTGAATAATTATCTTAATTTACCTTAAAATACAGTTTTTAAAATTTTTCGGGAGAGTAATTCTATAGTTTCCCTCTTTTTTGCCTGCATTGTTATTAGAATATACCATTCTATCCTTTGGGACAAAAGAGTAGACACTGTTTATTCCAGCTCCAAAATTAAATGGCTATAAAATGGTTCTCAGTTTATGGCGAAATTCATTATATTTCATAAAGATGAATTGATGATTTATGAGCTCATTTACCATTTTATAAATGAATAATTTGAGTGAATTTAAATTTAAGTGAAGAAAAACAAAAACTATATTTATTAAAAACAATTTTGAAACTTAGTTCCTGTTAAATATCAAATTTGAATACTTGGATACTGCGATGTCCTACCCACTAAATAGAATCAAAAACCGAAAGATATCACTGTCACTTAATTATTTTAAATTTCAAACCAAAAAATCCCTGTTTTGAATAAAAAAAGATTTATTTATCTATTTAAAATCACTTATATATAAAAGAAGCAAAAAATAATACAAAAATATTATAAATAAATTATAAAATATTAATTATATAAATTATTAAAAATACTAAATTATATAAATAAAAAATATTAAATTATATGTGTTATTCAAATTGGTTAACGGAGACCAAAAAAGCACAAATAAGTTATTTTACATTACATTTTTATCATCAATAAAATTTTCTTGGGAGGGGGGCCTCAAAATCATTTTGCGCCTGGGGCCTCATATCGTCAAAATCCGCCACTGTGTGGATGAGAAGCCATCGTATAAGTAAGCAGATTCTTGCTTCCCTGGTGAGTAAAGTAATGGTGCGGGGATGAGTTACCTCCACTCCGATGACAGGATGTTCCTCATTCGGGTCGGGTTGGGTCGTGACCAGTGATGACTATTAGAATTCCGACTGCTGTCGTGGCGGCCGTTTTTCTCTTGACCCCGGATGGCCAGGTCGGGCCGGGGTGACTCCTTTATGGATTATGCGCGCCATCTCAGCATTCATAACCTGTTGTATTTACTCCAAAAGCAATCTGAAATTTAAATGTTTTGCCCTGAAATCCAAGAACAGTGGTATTTAACAGTACCCTCTAGCTCATGTGATTATATTTTCCTATGCGGTTTTGACTTATTTTCATTTTTCCTGCTTCTCCTAACAGTTTGTAAGCAGAGGTTTGAATCACCCTGTATAAATCGGTCTTCGATTTTGTATCAGATGTTAGACTCGTCTGGATATTTTTCTTTCTAGAAACGATTGCTAGTGTAGATTGGGCACAATCTTGGTTTCTAAAGAGGAAAACCGCAAGTTGCACACCATATTCTATAGAAGTTTCGCCATGCATGTGTGTCTGGCACACTTTGAATCTGCTACGGGATGAAACTGAACAATAAGATGTTATGGAATTCCAGAAAGCATTGTGCAAATTCAAGTACTATCCTACCAGTGGCGGCTCGAGAGCTCAGGAACGAGGAGAGCTGCAAGATAATTTTTATCAAGAGAATACAATTTTAAGAAGCTGCTTTATACTTCAGTAGACTAATTTTTTTAATTTCAAAGGCAGATATGAAATTTCCTACTTCTCAAACAAATTAAATAACCAGCATATGACACTTACTACTAGTTTTACTAACAGAAAGTTAAGTGAATGTTGATGTGACGATTCTGCTGATGAAAAAAAATCAAAGCTTCACATACACACTTCCTTCCTCGCCCACTTCACTCGATAACACTCTTCCAAAAATGAATATCTTCTTCAAAAGAAATCTAGCCTTCTGTCGAGAGAAATCAAATAATTAATCTCCCAGATGTGTTTCTGTTGACGAAACACAAACCGAAACTAAAACCCATAAACAGCCAATGAGATTACCATTTTGTGTGGGAATGAGGAAAAAAAAAAGAAAAAAATATTAAAAAGAGCAACTTTTTTCTCGTTCAGTTTGGTTCTGTGCCAGCAGAGCTGCTTGGTTTTTGCAGCCCATAAACCGTCTAAGGTAAAGGCAAAAAGGGTTGCTTTTTCCCTCCGGGGTTTTTGCTCTGTGAATGGAGTTTGGAGGGGCAGGATATTTTGCAGCTCAGACCTGCGTCTCTCTTCGTTTGGATTCATTTCACGCCTTTTTTCAATTTTTTATTACTTTTGTTGCATTTTCATAAATCATTGAACTCTGAGAGTGGAAAAGTAATCAAATAAGATTAAAAACGAAAAATACAAGTTTAAAAAATAATTTCAGGGGGTGCTGCAGCTCTAATGGACGAGCCGCCACTGTATCCTACCCATATGACAGTGGTTCAATTTTATGAGCTCCATTGCCAATGGGCATTGTATAGTTTCAAAACCTCGCACTAAGCTAATAAACTGTACCGTAAGTCAACTCGGATGCTCTCGGTTCATGCACCCTTTAATCAGGTGGATCGTTGAGTCGTAAGTTGGGTGGGTATGTATTATTTACCACCTTTCTATTTATATTTCGGAGGTATATTTTTGTACAACCGTTGCAAGTAAGACTGTTTTCTGTTTGTAATTAAACCCTGCACTTCTAAGGTTTCGTTTTTCCAGAGAGGTTTCACTAATACAGTGAAACCTCTCTGAGCGGCCACCCCTCCGTCCCGAGAAAAATTGTCCCTTTCAGAGGGGGTGGCCGCTCTAAAGGGTTTTCGTTACAATTACAAGATAATTGCTATAATACATAATATAAACAAGTCTGACACATATTTCTTATTTAAAATGAAGTTTGAGATTTACCTAAAGAGAAAATAGTACTTTATTTAATAATTTTTTACATTTTTTAACAAAAGGATACAATTTGTGACTGTTTTAAGTTTTTACCCTTCTCGGGAAAAAAACATTTTTTCAAGTTCGTTTTTCAGTTTTAAAAGTAAATCCCTAGCCGATGCATTTGTTAAATGGGATGGGCGAACCCACTCGGCGGCCGTTCAGAGGGGTTGGGTGGCCGTTGATAGGAGTTATTTTAACATTAGGTCTATGGGCCGAAAAATCCGTGCCACGAAAAATCGGCCGTTAAGAGGGGTGGCCTCTATGCATGGGTGGCCGTTCGAAGAGGTTTCACTGTACTTGAAAAAGTCAAGTATTGAGCTGAACTTTAAAATTATTTTGCATCCGATTAGTTGGTCTTCAAAGAGTTAGAGAAAAACCAGATGTGTCAACAAACAAGATGTTCTTTCCTCGATATTCTTATACACTTACACAATATGGCCCATTTTGTGTAGTTTCAAAGTGTATCGAGTATGGATCTCTTTCCGTCAATCGATTGGTTCCCAAATTTGATGATGCATCTACTATTTTGGTCTCAAGATCACATAACAAATTTCAGTTATTTTACTGATTGCGTTTGAGTTATAGCGTTACCGGACAGACAATCTACCCTTGAACAAATTTGGTCCAAAATTGTATACAGATATAAAATTTTAGCTTAAAGATCACATACAAAGATTTACAGCTTTATCTTGACGCGTTTTTGAGTTAACATTTTCACATGCACACGGTCGGTCGGTCAGACAAACTTCTCTTTCTTGGATTTCGTCCAAAATATGACAGAAATCTAATTTTATAAGACCACGTACAGTCCTCAACTTTATAGATCGGACAGTCGCTATAACTCGGGGAGTTATTATCGGATCTTCACGAAAATGGTGTCGATGGAAATGTCTCGAGGAGAATATTCCGAATAAACCCGTCTCCTCTAGACTTTACATCGACACCAGTTTTGTGAAAATCCGATAATAATTCCCCGAGTTATAGCGACTGCCCGATCTATAAAGTTGCGGACTGTACCAAGTTTCATTCTTCTAGAGCGTAGCGTTTTTGATTCATCGTGTATAAAGATCTACCGACAGATAGACATACAGTCATAATTCTAAAAATGGCGTTTTCGAAATCAGGGAGATCTGAAACGTGGAGATTCGTCAAAACTTTGAGGTATGACAATTATTTTTACGACGGTTTGTTATGATACTCAAAATGCTTTCTTTTTGTATATTTCGCATACGAGAAAGTAAAGAATAAAAGAAACTCAAATCTAAATTATAAATAAATTTATAAATCTCACTTCAGCATGGTTTGTAAATCATAAAATGAAAAATTTTAATTTGTTCTTTGTAACACTTTGAAGACATTTTGCTTTATTGTATACTAAGTGTATCAGATTTTTCTCTTGCTTCAATGATATTTTTGAACAAAAACGTTCACTTCTTCCAAAAAAGACCCAAACTGCTATTTCTTGTAAACACTCATTCGTCTTTTCCTTCTCTCAGCACTCCATATTTCTCTTTTTCATATACCAACAGTTTCAACCGAGCCGGACTAATAGCCTTTATGGTCTGTCTCGCAGCACTTAAGTGAGTCTGTCTCGCTCCATTACTCGAGACAGAGAGGAAAATCGTGTTTTCATCCAAGTGGGAAAGATGAAAAACACTCTTGTTCGAAACACCCCTCTCGCGCAGACGATTCTCTTTATATGACGAAACCTGTGAACCTCTGACAAATAAATTAGTGAGCTACCATTTCCCATTGGTTAAGTGGGTTTCTCATGGTATTCATTCCATTCTCTGGTAGAGATTCGCTTTGGATAATTTCCCGCCTTTATTTGGAATTAAACCAATGCCACGGAACGTAGATTAGGGTGCTTGCGGTGTCTGGTTCACGAGAAATTTCAGCATTCGCTGAAACATTGCCTGGCATTAGAGAAGTTGATTTCATGGCTTTAATATCAACTTGACATCAACGTCTCTAATGTGAAATATAGTTTAATGAGGGAGATTCATTCCAAAAATCCAGACTCTAAATGGAAGAGGGTTAAATGGCCTCGGTTAACATTAAGAATTTATGTCTATCAGCCAGTGAGCTACTTTCAAAGGGATACACAAAGGGATGTCTAATAAATCAATCAGCATATATGAAAGATGAATCTGCCGTCATTGCTACTTTCAAAGGGATATCTAATAAATCAATCAGCATATATGAAAGATGAATCTGCCCTCATTGCTACTTTCAAAGGGATATCTAATAAATCAATCAGCATGTATAAACGATGAATCTGCCCTCATTGATGCTTTCAAAGGGATACATAAGGGGATATCTAATAAATCACTCAGCATATATGAAAGATGAATCTGCCCTCATTAAAAATAGAGTCCAGTATTTCAAATAATCTTGATTTTGCTTAAAAATTGGCAATGCCTTTAATTATGCAGCTTATATCTTCTGAAGAAGAAGAGTAATTGTAGTTTCAAAAAGTAACTCAGCTTATAGATTTTGTTTCAAAAGTCGTTCATTTCTTAAGATCATACATTTGATCGTGTTGTATAGTAATTGGATTAGAATCTACATATGGTTCATTCATTCCTTTAAATTAAAAAATCACTTCTCCCCCCAAAGACTCAATATACTTAGTGCTGTTTCTTAAGAACACTCGTTCATCTTTTCCTTCCAGCAGCGCTCCATACCTCTCTCTGTCCTCCCGCTGATGTGGTGTGGAAGTTTAGAGAGGAGGGTGCAAGCTCAGGCGTCATCTTCTTTATATGACCGCGGTTCAAAATTGAGGTCCGTTCCAATACAGTCCTGGTGTTGCTTCAGAACAGGATGTCAATATAACTAAACTGAACTAGATATTTCCTTTTTTTATACACCAACGTTTTCAAGCGAGGCTGGGTTAATAGTCTTTTTGGTCTGTCTAAAGTGAGTCCGCCATTCTCCATTCCATTTATTCAGATTGAGAGGAAAATCGTGTTTTCATCCAAGTAGGAAAGATGAAAGACACTCTTGTTCGACCCCCCCCCCTTTCGCGCAGACGACTCTCCTTAAATGAGGAAGCCTGCGTACTCCTGACCAATAAATTAGTTAGCTGTCATTCCCTATGGTTAAGTGGTTTCTCCTGGTATTCATTCTATTCGCTGGTGGAGTCTCGCTGCGAATAACTTCCCGGCTTGATTTGGAATTAAACCAGTGCTTTGCAATGCTGATTCAGATGCTTGTATCGACTGTAAGGCATGCGTTTAAGCAGAGTTTCTCCGTATTGCAGAGAAGACGTTAGGGAACCTTATGGATTTACAGTGTTTGGGGAGATTTTCGGATGTGATTTGCAACTAGTCATTAACGTTTTCGTAAAACAAGCATTTCGGTACAGCGTGGGCCTGATTTTTTAAAGATATCCACTGGATGCCTTTCAAAAATCAGGGACCGGACCTTAAATTTAGTTAACCCCTTTAATGTGAAGGGATACATTCTGAAAATGAAGACAGCAAATGGAACAGCGTTAAAAAGCCATCTTAAACCTTTTTAGTGCCGTGGTGAGTATACTTACCAACAGATTCATCACTTTTTTAAACGTACAAGGTAAGCTATTTTAAAGATCTCATCAAAGTTTTCGACGAAACGAAATCATATACGCTCCAAGTTCTTATATCAAAGCATAAAAATATGTCTTGAATTTTTAATTAATTAACAAAAAATTAATTTCATCGAATAAGCCAAATGAAATTCTTTTCTTAAATTAATCTCAATCTCAAAGTTGTTTTATTGTACCATTACTAGAAATAAATGGCCCTAGAGAGGGTTAACCCGCATAAAATAGGTATAAGTAAAACAACTGCGAGGAAAAAAAAATTGCATTGTTGTAACATGCATTAAAATATTTGTATGATATCACTTGTACAAATTTTTACTTTTTCATATACAGAAGAACTGTAATCCCCAAAAACATGAACCACGAGATATTTTGATGAATTTCAACGTTATAGAAAGCCCTGAGTCCGAAAAAATGATTATTGGGATTATTCTCTATCTGTCTCTGTCCGTGAACACGATAAGAAAAAAAAGTAAGGAAAAAACTGCAAAAATGAAATTTGGTATGTGGTCTTAACATCGAACTTGTAGATCTGTATCAAATTTTGGACGAAATTCTTCAGTGAAAAGGTGATGTCCGGTCTGTCTGTTCGTCCGTGTTCATGTGATCCAACAACACAATGAGCTAGTTAGATGAAATTTGACATATGGATTTACCACTAGAATTGCGGATCTCTAACAAATTTTAGATGAATGCCGCCATGCATTGACTGTCTGTATATTCTTATGCAATCAATAATTCAAAAAAGGATGGTTTTTGGTTTTATTATCGCAAAAATAGATGGATGAATTTTAGTATATGATCTTCACACTAAAACTGTAGACCCGTGTCTAATTTTATATTATATATCTCAACGGTAGACAGTCATCTGATCTCTCTATTAGTGCTAATGTGAAGACTGTAACTCAAAGACTCAACAAACTCGAAGGGTGAATTTTAGCACATGGTTTTGACTCCAAAATAGATCTATATCAAATTTTGTAACATTTTGGTCAACGAGAAGAGATCCAAAACATATACTCGATCCACTTCCACATGCTAAGAATCTAAACACAAAACATGCCGTATTTGTAAGTATACGAGAAAGTTGAGTAGTGAACGCTCCCACTGGCTTGTAATATATGAATTTTGGTACATATACTTCTAATTAGCCATCTCAAGATATTGTAGGGATAAATAAATGCTTACTTGATCTCTGAGATTAGGATGGGACAAATTCGTTTAAATACATGTGGCAAATGGACGATTGACATGAAACTTTAAACGGCTGGGGCAATTTGATGAAACTTGATGCGCATGTTTCTCATTAACTGACATTAAGTAGTGTTGGGAGTGAGTCCTAACCCAGTCCTTCAGTGTAGGTTGGAAGAATGTTTCCAAAATACAATCAAAAATGGACTTATCGAAATGAAGGCAGGTAGTGGGTTTCAATGGGACGAACTGAAAATATGGAGGGATTAAATCTTCTTTAATCAACCCTTTGGAGTGATAACTGCCGATGAGACATGTAGAAATGCTTATTTAGAACGGCTGGAGCAATCTTGACGAAATATGTTTCAGTAGTTGATTTAGACACTTTGGTTTGTTGAAATTTTAGTTAAAAATGACTCCCACATTGTTAAAAAAATGTTATTCAGATATGGGCCCTATCTGGCACTCTTCTGTGTTAGGTGGAGGTGAGTCATTGAGAGACATTTAAAAAAAGGACCAATTAGCATGAAAGTTCTGTGTCCAGGGCTCCTAAAATAATAAAATGCTCCCAAAATTGGCTAACAATGCGAGAAATAAATGTTATACTGTATATTATGATATTTGATAAAAAAAACTTTTTGTAATATTGATTTCTGAATCATTTCATCATCATTAAAATAATTTTATGTTATTTATAAAATATTATTCAGTTTCCCGTCTTCAAAAAGATTTTGACGTGAAAAGATCGAGCAAAGCCGGTACTCCACTAGTATTGGAATAAAATACATGTAAATAGATATGTGTGTCAGATATGGGCCCTAAAATACATTGTGATGAAGACATTCGTTCAAATTTTATACTTTGAAGACCCTAACTTATCATTTAGCATCTAATTTAAATTTAGAGGTAACCCATGCTGGTATAAAATTGATTCAATGTCGGCGACCTAACTAATCACTCATTTTAAAGCTGAAAACTGTTAATTTTTTATTTCATTTGTGGGAATTAAAATTTCATATTCACATTTTTGGACAATAGCGTGATAGACTGATCATAAACATAAATTTTACTCCAACAAACTATTCTATATACTGCATTGCACTAAATTCAAACGATGCGATTTGGGAGTACTGACAAATTTATTCACTGCTAGCGAATATTTTCACTGCTATTAGTAGATTTTACCGCGATTTTCTCATATTATAAAGGCTTGAAAAGTGTGCTAAATCTGAGAAAAATGTATAAATCGATGACAAAGCACATTATACCAGCAAAAAGTTTAAAGCCAGTCACTTACGACCGCTCCTCGCCATTCCACTTTTTATCACATCCATTTATTCAGTTCATTCACGGCCGTTCCACTCCCCCATACCCTCCTTATCCGATTTACTCGGAGAACCATGTACCAAGCCATCTTCCTCCACGTACCTACTTTCGCCGCATTCATGCCTCGGCAATCCAAATGGATTGCCGAGCCAAGGAAAGATAAAGCCAAGGAAAACAGTTTAGATAGGAGCAAGGGAGAGAATAAATGCCCTTTTCTGAGTTTCCTGGTCATGATTTGTAATTTGTCTTACATTTTGGCGGATAGAAACGTTACTCTTCCCCTGTTTCTCATTATTTTATGCGCACAAACAATTTATTGTATAGCTTTTAGCGGTGTGGATTTGTAATGTGTCACGGAACAATCGCTGTTGGTGGTTGGTTTCTATTTGTGGTTGAGGTTTTGTTGAACGAGAATCAATTTTCATTCTTAAATTGGGGCTACAAGTTGTCATTAATAAATGATTTGATCCTATCAGATTTGTTAGAATAGAAAAGTCGCTAAAATAATATTGGAAAAAGCATTTGATTCAAATAAATGCAAGGAGAAGAGCAGATCTGAAAACAAAATGGATGAAATGTTACTGAGCATTAGAAAGCCATGATAATAATAAGTCTTCAGTAATGGAGTCAATGTATGCTTAAGGTGATACATTACACCAGTTTCATTTTGGAATTCATTATGCATTTGTCCGGAAAAAGAAGGACACAATATCGCCGTTCAGAGTTAGAAAACGTTTCTTAAAAGCCCGATTTTTTAAAAATTGATTTAAAAGTATTTTTTGACTTTCATTTCTTGAATAAAAGATGGGAAAAATACTTTGAAAAATACTATTTTATTTTAAGTATGGTTTTATGGCAAAAAAACAGTTTGCTACTATATGACAACACTGAGCTTTATTTCAGAATAAAATTTCCGAGATAAACTTCTATAACGTCAAACACAGATGAATTTTAATAAAAAATAGTACGAATAAGCAATTGCATTTAATGTTGTAGAATAAAATATGGCATTCTCAAGCGTAAAAACAAAGCAAAAAAAGATGCAGCCTCAAGTGAAAAATATCAATTTATTTTTATTTTTTATCAGCATTCAGGCTGCCAACCATATGTTGTAAATTGATTTAATAAAATTTTCAATATTTATCCTATTGGCCACAACAGGCATTATAGCTTCAGTCTTATTTGCAAGATTTTAGAAGACTGAATTGGGTATGTTGCTTAAAAACAAAGTTGGGGATTTAAGGATTTACTGTTTCGTTTGTCATGCGGCAGTTACGTCACGTGAATTGCCTCCATTATTGACAGATTTTCGTGACTATGGACTAGTTTTTCGTTTTCTCTACTTGCATTAAAAACCTTGACTTTATTTGCAAGGCTTTTGAACTTCCGCTTTGAAGATTCCATTGACTTAGCATTGCACCAGAATCACGTAGTTATGGCATTTTAACGTAAATAAACAGAACCGAAAACTCGTCCATTTCTAACACAGATTATGATACATGATCTTATTTTAACTTAACTGTATATGCAAAACTTTAAAATAATTTAAAGGAGATTCGAACTTCTACTCCGAAACATCGTTGCATAACAACGCTTTAGTCTTGATTCGTCTGTCTTTATATTATTTTTAAAGATTGACTATAAATTATAGCAACGATAACGTGCACACAGAAAAAGTACTTAACCCCGCTAAATGTTTTTTACCCCAGTTCCACTAGTGCATAGAATTATATCACTTTTAAACTTATAAGCTAAAATCAAGTCATCCATAGACGTTATAACTCGATAAAAAAAACACGACCGGTAATCCATTAACTTCTCACGCGTAGGACATGTAATTGAATCAATACGACAACACATCCCCCAAAACAGAGGGGGCATCTACTTAGGTAGTTAAAAAAATTACACTGTTAAGGGATTGATATCGTCGCAACGCGCGTGTGCATAAACGCAGTAACTAAAACAATGAAAACTATTGTTTCAAAATATACTTAAAATTATTTTTAAAATGTATTAAAGTAAAAATTGGTATCATTAGAAAGCTAATTTTTGGAATTTTGAAATGGTGTTTGTGGAATAATATGTTCCGAAGTTATTGCGGAAACACTTTCAGATTAATTTTCAATTAAAATTGAATTAAGATTTTGCAAAACTCTGTTTTCTTAGTGGGCACCTACTACCCAAGAAATTACTACGTGACAAATTTAGTAGCCCTAAGCCCAACGGTCTGCGCTGTCGACCGTTTTGAACGATCTGCACATCATGAATGTCGGATCGCACATTCATGATGGTTATAGATAGTATACAGCCTATACACCTTATCATGTTTAAACCAGCGGGAGTGGTCTCCCCTAAACTTTCTCGTATACTCCTAACACATGTAGAGAAAAAAATAAGCTAAAAGGCAGTAAAATGAACAAGAACCCCTAACGCAGTGGAGAAAAAAATAAGCGAAACGTCATACCACGATTTCCGAAGGTCGTCCAACGCGGAAGTGGAATTCGAAGCCGGCGTGATTACCAATAGAGCTGGATATAAGATAAAGAAAACGAAATTTGCAATTTGAACGTCTTTTTTTCAACCGATTGACATAAAAATTGGATAAAAATCTACCATTAAGGTAAGAAGGTCACACACCAAATTTCATTTATCAAAATAATTTTTTAAAGAAGTTATTGCGTTCAAAAGTATGCGATTACACGGACAGACAGTCAACCCTTAGAAGGATTTGGTCCAAAATTTGAAAAATTCCTGTATTCCTGACGATAAAAATGTGTACCAAATTTTATCTACCTAGCTTTTTAAGTTTGTGAGTTATCGCGTTCACATGTACATAGACATACAGACTTCCCGTGGACGGATTTTGTCCAAAATTTGATAGAAACCTACAAATTATATATAAAGATCACACACTAAATTTCATTCCGATAGCTTTAATAGTTTTTGAGTTATCGTGTTCACAGACAGACAGACATAATTCCAAAATTGTGTTTTTCGGACTCAGGGAGGTCTAAAACGTAGAGATTCGTCAAAATCTCGAGTTCGAATTTTTTGACGATTACAATACTTTTTCTTTGTATACTTCATATACGAGAAATTAAAAAAAACCTAACTGTTGAATTCACGTTTGTGAACTTACAAAAAAAAATAGAGTGCAAGTCTAATTGTAGCATATGCTTCCAAGAATTAATTAAACTCAAATTCCATCGGTTGTTGGTTCAGTTGCAATATCCGTTGCCGAAGACTACTTTGAAAAACCCGAGCTGAATGTCCAGGCCCGTAAAATGAAATTCGAAGATCGCCGAGAGCGAAATCTCGCTCTGATCTCGTCTAGTGCGCCCTCATCTTGAATGGCAGATTGAGGTTAGCAGTAGGAAATGAAAATCTTGGGATTGGGGGGTTAAAGAGACATCATAACATGGGGCCAAAGATCCCTTCGGCTCTTTAATTTCCATCGAATCATTTGCCATCCAGAGATCCAATAGCCTCCGGGCTTCTTCCTTGCTCCGGCTGCACAGGAAATGGGAAAACGGTTTCTCCAAGTTTCACCCAATCACAGTCGTCCGAATTAATAAGATCATGGAATGCTGGAAGGAGAGAGAATCAAGATCGTCCTTGCTAACTTTTGGCGCGTTCTGACTTTTAATTAAATCGGACTGGTGGAAGCAGATTTTCCTCTGGTCTTGAAATGGTGCGGAAAATTATCTGCTTCGGTTGGAGCTCTCTACAGCGTTAAATGAAATATGGGACAGCAGAGAGCGTAATATAATTTTTTGTTGCGTTTTGCTTTTTTGGAGTTTCTATTTTAAAGATGTAAAATTTCTTTCAGAAAGCTAGGTTGTTTTTAATGTTAAATGTGCAGAAAAATGCACCATAAAATGGATAACGCCATAAAAAACCGTAATCTTTAAGTTGCCTCTGAAGGAATGTTCTTACTTCTCTTATTTACTTATTAATTGCAAGCATCAAATGATATAGTATGGGATAGTACAAATTATTACTTGATTTATTTTTAATTGCATTATATTTGATGTTGTTCGCGAATTTTTAATGTAATGTTCGTTTAGCTTGAGTTGGGTTGTTTACTTTCGTCAAACATTTGGGAGTGCTCTCGCCTCAACTTTCTCGTATACTTACTTATACAATATGGCGCTTTTTGTATTTAGCTTCATCGAATACTGAAAAGACTCTTATAGATGGTGTTTCAAAAAAACGTGCCGAAACCTTAAGGGTAGGTCAGGCATGCGATAAGCATCCAAAATCACACAGGAACTTAGGAACCCAGCAGATGGTATTTAAAATAATATAGTGCTGGCCCAAATGCCTATATCTTTCTGAATAAAGGTACTTAACTGAAATTTTTGTATAAGTTGCCCTATATATATATCTGTCTCTGAAACTATGAAAGAAAAATTACGCTACGTTTCGAATGTGCTTAGTAAAAAAATTATTTACTACAAATGCTCATATTTTCTCTACTATTCAATGTATTTACTTCAAAAGTTCATACAATACTTTTCTAATATATTGCCACATATTCTTTAAGTTTCATATAATTTGGTTGAAAACTCTGGAAGTTATGTTATAAGCAAAAACAAAATTCCGGAAAAATTTGGGATTTTTAAAAGAATTTATATCTTCCCGAATATTCGTGATATATTTTTACGAAAAAGCATGTAAATATTGCGCTCATCACACGAAAGAATTGATGAAGGTTATAAATCTTTATCAGCTTTCTGTGAAGCGGAGTGATTTCTGGTCAGTCCCCTAAATGCCGTCGTGGCCGAATCTTCAATGTAAATTGTGAGTTAAAACCTATTCTTTATATAGTCGAAGGCAACCGAATGTACATTAACTGAATCTTGGCATGTAAGGAAACCTGCATCCCTATTCATGTTTGGTTACACCGGTTGCTGGCAATCAACAGTCAAGAAATAAAATTTATAATATTGTTAGGTTTATGCTTGCCAACAGTCAGCTCTTCAGTCCAGTTCCTTAAAAATCAGATCTGCCAACTGTTCTCTCCTACTTCATTATTGAGTACGAAGTTCAGTAATAGAAAAAAAACACCAAGAAAGTCATTCTAGTGATAGAATGGACTCTTCTACTAATAGAGACTTTTCTAGAGATACTATGGATACTTTCTCTATTATTTAACTTTCCTTGTTTTAGTTATTTAATTTATTTCAGAATTTTTCTTCTTCTTCAGGTTGCTAAATTGCTTTTTTAAATTTTTTTTCTGGTATGTTTCCACTTTATGTCCATCTAAACCGATTACAAGGAATCATTATGATTCTAGATACGGGGACATGAAGTGGTGCTATATATTTATATAGTCGAAGGAAAAGGAGACATTCAAAAAAAGTGCAAATTTCAAAAATTGTCCACAATTGTGGCCAGCGCTGTATTATTTTAAATGCCATCTACCGTCTCCATATGGCGTTTGAGCACTCATGTTCCTATGTGATTTTGGATGCTTATCGTATGCCTGACCTACCCTTAAAGTCTGGCCGCGTATGCATTTCGCGCCTCTTCCCGCTGGCCGATTTGTGCCAAAATTTGATTAAGGCTGAAAATTTTGCATAATATGGCTTGCATTGCGTTAAGCGTTGTAGTAAAGTTAAGAAAATCAAGCATGCTTTGTGAACCTCTATCCAAAATAAGATACAAATCTGCAATTCTGGCAATGAAACCAAATGCCAAAAATTAATTGAAATGAAACAGGTGCTCTTAAGCCTTTTCCACTTTCATACCCAAGCGTACATTTGAAAAAAAAATTAGCAAGAAAAGGAAGTATTTTTAGCATCAAAAGTATCGAGACTGGTCAAATTATGTTTTTCCAGTTGCTGTTCTGACGAACCATTCAGCTTTAGTCTAGTATCGTTCATCGTAAATTCAAACAAATTGCACAATTTAAAAGAAAATAACGTCCTTAAAAAATTTAAGTTTCAAAATTTTAAAATTAGAGCGTATTTTTATTAGTAAAATGAGTGCGCAGACTTTGAAATGGCTTTTCTCTTTATTCCAAATGGAATCTGCTGCTTGAATGCACGATGAACGATGCAAGAATATTGTGATGTATTTCAGCATAATATGAAGAATCGTAGAACCTTCTTTATAAAAAATAATGTTTATTGGACGTCTCCCACAGCACAAACATGTAAAATAAACGCATAAATTTACATCACAAACGCTACATCACTGACTTCTGACATCGAATTCCATGTTCAATTCATCAATATTTTTTTCCGTTGCTAAGCAACGCTAGCAAAGGACAAATATATCGTTACCATACTATTTTTATAATCTTAAGAAAAGAATTATGCCAAACGATATTTTTAATTAGTTTCCTTTTCAGCCAAACGATATTTTAAAATTAATTTCTTTTATGACCAAACGATTTTTTTATCTAATTAATTTCTTTTCTTCAAATATTTAAATTATTCTACAAATATATATTTTTATTCGTTACGAATATTACAATACAAATGAGGAATTCCTTTTTCCTACCGCAACAGCATGTTTATTGTTAATGATGGGAAAAACAAAAGAAATTTCATCGAACGTTCTAATAACCTAAATCTAAATGAAATTAGATTCCTTAGTGATTTTTGCTTAATAACGTGTAAGTAGCTGACAGAAGCAACTGACGTCTTTGTTTTCTCGATCCCAAAATTCATGTACGTGATCCCGCTGGAATGATTTGAATTCATAATTTAAGAAAACGTTGGTGCTAGAACGGAGTGTTATAATAATGTAATAATAACAAAGTATTATTTTCTTGTAATTCATACGTGAAACAGAAATCACACATGAAAGAAAAGGAAAAACACACTTCGAAATGAAAATTCCTCCTAATTAATATAAAAAAACTCGCAAATTTTGAAAATTACCTAAGAAGATTATGTAAACTTTTCCCTCTCAATTCTGCTTTCATATTTTTTTCAGCCAACTGTTGCCAAAAGTGCGAAAATGTGACGAAGACAAAGTAAGGGGGAACAACTCCCCCCTTCGTCTGGCAAGTCCCGCTTCCCTAGCAACCGTGCTCATCTCTTGTGGTCATTCCTTTCCTAAGTGTCGGTCAGACGCACAATCGATTCATTTAGTGGTTGATAGACGTGGCAAACATTGTTTTCGGAGGAGTAGCTTATTGCGGGGAGGGACTGCTTTATAGGTCCTCTCCCTACTGCACTCTTCAAAGGGAGGAGGAATTTCGTGTACCTTTTATTACAGCAGGTTGTATTTTGTGATTGGCTCAGCCGTAAAAGGGACGGTAACAACAAAAGAAATTTCATTAGAGTCTTCGGTAAATCTTTGGTTGTATTAAGATTAAGCGAGACTTGCAGCTTCGGACAACAAATTTGATGGTGTTATTGTGTGTTCTAGAATTATTTATTTGTGATAGAATAGAGGCTTTTTAATTATCAGAAGGTTACTTCTACAGTGCTTAAAAATAAATGATAATTTTGTATCAAGATACTTATATTCATAATTCTTCTCCAGTTTTAGTTCAGTTTAATTAAATCAATGTCATTTTTGAAACCACATGGGGGTTATTTTGGGACGTTGTCAGACCTTTCACCGTTTCAACCGTGGTCAGATGATGATGGTGACACCTGAGCAGTCACCTCTCTCTCTAAACTTCCAAAGCCTTAGTGACCTTCAGAAAATACCTGCTTCATGACTAGAGGACCACGAGTTCGAGACCCGATTTCACGAAAGATGCATCGTGTATATGGGCCTCGTGCACGTTAAATAAATAGAGGATGAGATGTCCTCTCTTTAGCTTGGAGTAGAAGTTAGGAGATGGGGTGCCTGCTCTGGCTGGTGATAGGTTGTGAGAGATATTTATTATTGATGCGAGTTATTGTTGCCATCTCTGGGCAGATGTTGAAAGTGAAACAAACTTTTTCTTCGTTTTGCCAGCGATCTTTATATTTCTCCATGAGGAACTCTTGCATGGAAGTCCTTAATGTTGTTTCCGGGTTTCCCTGTTGTATGTCGATCTTCGTTTTTACCTAGGCTGCATTATCCGCTTCCTCGCGTCCTGAAATTTCAATGTAGGCTTTCACTCGATTTAGTGAACTGTTTCACCCAACAGCTGCCTAACCTCTTCAATCAGGTTGTTTTTGGATTTAAGTTCCTGGAGGATTTTCAGTGCACTCATGTTATCAGTGAATTGATGGCAGGTTTCGTTAGGTGTGTTCATTCTGTTCCAGAGAAGAGCTTGTTAATAACTGTCAATTCAGCTTGAAAGACAAAGCTATGATCTCCCAATCTATATAGAAAGTCTTCAGAGAGCCATGGGTCTGATATGAAGAAGACCAGTGGCGGCTCGTGGATTATCGGTGCTGTAACTTACTGCCTTAGATCTATGACGATTTCTGCATTATTTGCACTTTTTTAATTAATTTTAAATAATTTAATTAATCATAAATAAAAATTATCAGATTTTTACTTGATAAAGATGATTTTAATTAAAGAAATTTTAATTCCGAAATTAATATATTTTCATTTAATGCTAATTAAAAATTTATCTTTAAAATATATTTTCACAATTATTTTTTTCTTTCGTTTATAAGGATTTTTATAACTGCGGCTGAACATTACAGAGATTCGTGGGCTAGAGTAAAAATAAACACTCTTGTCGCGAAATTATAGATTTTTATTTACAAGAAAAATTTTATAGTATAACTAAAATGTGAACGATATTATTTAATAATATTTATAAAACCTGCTTTTAAATATGAAATCTACTCTTCTGTCTTTATTTCGAGCGAAAAGATCAATATCTTTTTCTTTGACAATACATTATTTTTTAAATTAATCTTTCCATTTACCATCAATTATTTCTGCACTTACTTATTCATTTTCAAGTTTTGATTTCGCGGGAAAAAACGCTTAAAACACATTTTCCCTCTCTCTAGAATAAAACCAGGATTACAGTTCCTTTGTTAGTTAAATGACTTACTGAGAAAAAAAGAAGGTTTGAGATCACACTGAAAATTCGAAAGCATCCAAGTAGAAGCAATCGGTACATAGGGATTTTATAGTTCCCGAGGGGGAAAAGCTTTATGAGAAGACAGCGGATAGGGAAAATTCCTCTGAAGTAACCTTTGGGTTTTTTTCCAGCTTTTTGGCTCTGCTGAAAGAGTCAAAAGTTAGCTTTATTGATGGATTCGGATATTGCATGCAAAACTAAATAAATAAGTGATTAAATTTATACACTGATAAAAGATGGGGTGCTGCAGTTCCGCAGCCCCTATACACGAGCCGCCCCTGCACAAGACCATCCCAACATGACCATTCAGATTTGACCCATCGGTATATATTGCCAATTGGTGTTTACAAAGCCGTTTCCAAGCCGCTGCATTGCCTTGACTCTGTTGGGGTGGGTCCAGTTGTTGATATATTTCTCAGTTTTGGAACAACTCGCAAAGACCTTGCCGAGGAAGATGATGTCATTTATTCATTCAGTACCCAGGAGAGCTGACTCAACCTTAAGGTTTTAGGTTTTAACCTTAAGGTTTTAGGTTCTCCGGGAGGAGAGGAAGGTGATGTCGGTGTTGGTGTATTTCCACTGGGCCACAATCGGGCCAAAGATGATATTGTCCTAAAGACTCCGTAATCGCTAAAAGGGCTTATCGCTGGTTGCTATTATCTTTTTTGGATTTATTTATTTTTATTCACTTTTTTGAAACCCACACCGATACAGCCTACCGAAAGGGTATAAGGCCTTTAGAAAACCGGTGGGTAAATACATAAGAAATACAAAAAAGTCAAAATGACCCGACACACAAAACCTTTTTCCGGATTGGTGAGTCGCACCGGTCAAGCATGTAGGTACTGTGCAAATTTAAATTCTCTCTGGAACTTTTTACAGAGAAGTTTCAGAACTTTGCCTGAAAATCCGCTACAAAATTTGGCTATTGTTTAGCTACAGAGAATTTTCTTAATTTTTTCTAATATAATTTTTGTGGGCCATACATGAAGCATCCATGAATATAATTGATGTGGGCCATAAATGAAGTCATCTACAATGATCCCCAGAATTCTGGTTAATTTGGTGGATTTTCCAGCCAAGGATCAACGCGAAAGTGTTTCAGCCGCTTTTTTCCTCAAATGGGATCAACTGAGTCTGCCATGGGCAAACTCAACTTTGGCTTTCCTATACCAGTGGCTTAGATGATCTAGTGCACTTGTAACTTTGATCATTTGTTTTACCTAATGCCGCAACGGAAAGGTATAAGTCGTCCTCATGTGCTAGGATCTTTATATTCTCTGTCAACTCTATCTCAAGAGCGTCGTTTGCTATTATCAGCCAGAAAAGAGGACCTGAATTAGATTCTTGGAAACAGCCTATAGGTTAAGACTTGGTCCAGTTTTCGTCTCCATAGTTTAGTATGATCATTTTTCTGTCATCGAGAACGCTCGTAAACATTTTGAGTAGGTTCGTTGGGCAGTTAATGCTTTATAAGATGCTCAACACCATGGGCCACCACACCCGGCTGACAACGGGCTATATAAGTAAAATTTATTTCTGAGTCTTGATACCAAAATAACTTTATATATAAAAAATTTTTCACTCAACGGTAAGAGATTCATCATTCTCGTCAGCATAGTACGAAGCTAAACTCAAAACGCGTCCTAATGTGTTACCCGTATAGCAATTTTAGTTTGCAAAAAAGTTTCAGCAGTGTTGCTATGCAAGTATGCAAACTTGCAGCAAGTTAGGCACGACAAGACAGCCAGTTCATAGCGAGACTGCAGCAAGTTAACGCAAAGTTTGAAGTCACCATGCGACAAACATGCCGTGAACTTGTCGTGCAAGCAGACTGAAAAAAAATTTTGCGTCCATATTGATTATTTTGTAATCGACATTTCTTACGCATACGATTCTTGGGTTCGAACACTAGACAGCCTGTTTGCCTAATCAGTCGCTTTGTCCATTCAGCCACCGATATAGATTGCGGTAACCGATCTTGGCTTGATACGAAGTATCGTGTATCTCTATATCTTTGCACAGATTCACAGCAAACTTGCATTGCAAGAAGGGTGATCGATTATGCTTTGTTACTTTTCAGGAGTTTCGTTGCAAATTTGTCGCGTCAACTTTGTCATGACAAGATAATATCCAGAAAATATCGCATTTGCTGCAAACGTGCGTGTTATCTGGTAAGTAATCGAAAAAGTCGAGGGGAGAAGACTCACGCTGGTTCTAATTGTAATTCTTCTACCTTCTGAAATTAAATAAATACGATATTATTTGCGATTTTACGAAGAAAAATGCTCTATTTCCCCCTTCAAATCTTTCGCTGAGACGTACGACAACGTTCTCCAAACGCAGGTTATTACTGTTTTTTTTCTTCCTGGGATATTATCGGCAACGACAGCTTTCTCGGCTTACGCTTAAATTGCCCTTTCCGTTACATGACAAGCGATTGTTACTTTCAGAATAAAAGAACATTCTAATAACGGAAAAAGAATATCACCTTTTTTCGTTACCCATAAGTTGTCATGGCAACCATAAGAAGACATAAGTAAGTTATCTTTAGGAAAAAATACCTTCTGTTTTCTCAACCGATAAAAACATTATAGTCCTTTCACGTAAGTAATTTGGAGTGCATAGAGAAGCAAGACAGCTATTGACGATAACTTAAATAAGAATATTTCGATTATCTTAGTTCAGTGGCTCTCAACCTTTTAACATTTGAGATTCAGTTATCCGCTATGACGTAAATTTTCGTCTTTGAAACGGAAGTCCCAAGAAGAATGGATGGCACGCCAACTTTTACTCTAACTTAAGTAAGTAAATATCTGGAATCAGAGAGTAATACAGGGTGGAGCAGATTAATAGGATGTTTTTGAAATAATCACAAAATCTTTAGTTTTGGCAAGGACAAAATTATTATCAGGTAAAACACTCGTGATTACTTAGCATTTAATGATAGTCATGAACGAAAAATCTGATCTTGCAAATCAAAAATTATTCAAAGAAAGTAAAAAACCAAAGAATAGAATTAAACAAACAAGGAATCCATTCTAGTCCACTTTTTCAAGGGCTATAGACTATATACGATATGGACTCAAATTACTTGGGACATTTTTCTGTAAGAAGCTTGACTTTCGTCTAAAAATCTTCTGATTTCCTCCTCTTTCAGCTTTTCGTGTGTGTTTCTTGGTTTTTTACTTTCTCTGAATAATTTTTGACTTCCTTTGTTTTTTGTATGCAGCGGCATATTGCGCGCTACTTAAACATTGTTTAAATTTTATAGTGTATGTTTAAATTTATTTTTTAAATTTGTTTTAATTACTAATTTATTTTTATTTGGTTATCTTTATACTCATCTTGCAAATCAAAAATTATTCAAAGAAAGTAAAAAAACAAAGAATAGAATTAAACAAACAAGGAATCCATTCTAGTCCACTTTTTCAAGGGCTATAGACTATATTCGATATGGATTCAAATTACTTGGGAAATTTTTCTGTAAGAAGCTTGACTTTCGTCTAAAAATCTTCTCATTTGCTCCTCCTTCAGCTTTTCGGAGTGTATTTCTTGGTTTTTTACTTTCTCTGAATAATTTTTCACTTCCTTTGTATTTTGTATTCAGTGGCATATTGCGCGCTACTTAAACATTGTTTAAATTTTATAGTGTATGTTTAAATTTATTTTTTAAATTTGTTTTAATTACTAATTTATTTTTATTTGATTATCTTTATACTCATCTTGCAAATCGTGTTCTTTTTCGCGAATGCAATAAATTTTCACTGAATGCTTTCGAATATAGTGGCGTGGATTTCGAGACATCGTTACTCTAATTTTGTACATATATTTTGGAACATGTGGATTACTAGATGGTTTTGTTTCTATTTAGGAACCTCTATAACAAACATTAACCCGCTTACAACAACGCGTCTGACACGTGCATGGAATTATAGAATTTTTGCTATTTAAACCCGTAATTAAGTCAACGTAACAATTAATTTTAAATACAAAAATAACTTGGAAACGCTTAAATGTCTCAAGTATCATTTACCATCTTAAATAAATTGAAATAATAATAAAAAATATCCCAAATGGGTGGTGTCATCTGCTTAGGAGGTTAAATAAAATCGTAGGGCAAGGGGTTAACCCAACATATGATTGTGTTTGGCTACGAAATAGAGTGATTTTGATGGATTTTGAATTTGCGATCAAACTCATGCTGATCGATTCACCCACCAAAAAGATTATAAGCAAAAGCACTTTATTCTAGCGTCCATGACTTAATGATGCCACCTGCCATGCTAATGCTAAGAACAGTGAAACAAAATGCCCCCACTCACACACACCTGTCCCTCCCTTCAAGGCCAAGCATGCGCTGTTTCAAACATCCGGTTTATCATATCGCCATGTGTTGAAATGAATCATTAGGCCAACTTTCATCTATATTAAAACTCTAATCATGATTATAACACAAATACACATCTAGAAGTTTGATCATAAAGAGGCATTCAGAAGTCAGGATCAACTTTAAAAATCAACTTCAACTGGCCCGCCACTTTGCAACTCAAAACAACTACTTTATCCAGTTTTAAATACTGCATATAGAGTTGTGGAAAAGGATATAAAACGAAAAACCCATTTGAGTTCGGATATTTTTCATAACTTTGTCACGAATTTCTGCATAAAAGTTTTTAGAACAATAAATGCAATGTGATATCGCTCTAAATAAATTTTCCATACCCTACAATAGATATTTTACAATATTCTTGAGACGCCATGTTGGCTGAAGCGAAAACAGGTAAGAAAATACTACTTAAAATTTGCACAATAAACGTGGAGCTTTCTGATTGTTTAGTTATGTGTGCAAATTGGCGAAATCGGTCCAGTCGTTGTGGCTGGGGACTCGGCTAAGTTTTTTCCCCGTAGAAAATGTACAGTTAAGTAGTGTTCTTGCAATTTATTTCGAAAATTGAGGCGATGAGGGGGTCAGGCGATCATAGATGGCATATGTAGGAGACATAAATTTTGCTGTGAAATAAAAATAGTCGAAATCGGTTCAGTGGTCGAGGCTGGGCGACTGGTCCTTTGCTTGGGCCAATTATTTTAAATATATAGATAATTCGTAAACCGACGAAGACAGAAAAATACTATGTGCTAGAAAAGAATAGAAATTAAATATGATATTTACTTCCTTGTATGTGAAGCATACAAGGCGAAAGTGCTGAAACAGGGAAGAAATTTGACCTTGAGATTTTGACGAATATCCTCGTTTTAGACTTCCTTGTGTCCGAAAAACACAATTTTGGATTTTATATCTGTCAGTCTGGTCTTTCAACGCTGTTATTCAAAAACGGCGCGAGCTAATACGAATGAAATTTGGTACATAGGGTTTTTGCACCAAGAAGTGAAGACAAGTGTCACATTTGGGACGAAATCTGCTTATTTGTCCATGGCAAATCAGAAATACGAGTTAGATACATGAAATTCGAAATATGGGTTTGTCATTAATTTTTACTTTCTCGTATACGAAGTATATAAAGAGGAAGTATTGTAATCGTCAAAAAATTCGAACTCGAGATTTTGACGAATCTCCACGTTTTAGACCTCCATGAGTCCGAAAAACACAATTTTGGAATTATGTCTGTCTGTCTGTGTGTGTGTCTGTGAACACGATAACTCGAAAACTATTAAAGCTAGGGGGATGAAATTTGGTATGTGGTCTTTAAACATAATTTTTAGGTTTCTATCAAATTTTGGACAAAATCCGTCAACGGGAAGTCTGTCTATTTGTATGTCCGCGGTCATGTGAACGCTATAACTCAAAAACTTGAATAGCTAAATGGATAAAATTTGGTACACAGTTTTATCGTTATGAATGTAGGTCCGCATAAAAGTTTGGACCAAATCCGTCAAAAAGAGGCGTTCAAATTGCATATTCAATTTCTTTTAATCCGATTCTCATGCGCATGCGTATTGGTAGCAATCTGTTATTGTTGTAAATTTTATTTACAACAATAAATAATGTTTTCAAGCATCAATTGTTAACAATTTTTTTATTGTTGTAACTCAAACCGATCTCATTATTTCAGCAAATCTTTTATTCACGCGCTTTTGCAATTGTTACGGTTGTGGTAGTATAAATTGTTTTCTTGGGAATTCAATTCTAAAGCAGAATTTTCGCTTTAGTATTCATTTCATTGCCTATTTTATCTCACCTGCTTCAAAGTAATATTTTTTGGAAACGTGGCAACAGATATTTGATTTCAGGTTTGTTGGTTTGTTTCACTTTCTCGTATACGAAGTATACAAAGAGAAAGTATTGTAATCGTCAAAAATATTCGAACTCGAGATTTTGACGAATCTCCACTTAGAAAGTATACGAGAAAGTTTAGGGGAGACCACTCCCGCTGGTTTTCATCTTAAATTTCAGATAAAATCCTTCAAAGGATTGAATTTTTGTCGGTCTGACTATTCGTGCATATTTGAACACCATAACATAGAAACACAACGAGTTAGATCAGGGGTTCCCAACCATTTTTCCCTCGCTTACCCCTTTATTAGTCTTCTTATTTTCGTGTACCCTTACTGTCATATCCCCCCCCCCCACCCAATCATCCGTCTATACAAAGAAGTTTTTATTAATAACGCTAAGGGTTTAGGTAAGCTTAAGAGTCAAATGATCGATGTAATAGCATTTGTAGGACTTATTTCTGATTCTGCATTTTATTCCATTTTTGCAATAGTATTAGTTCAACGTCAAGACAGATGAAATCAATTAAGTCGGAATGAGGGTAGGTTTAGGACTTGCCCAACTTTCACTTTTACTTTTTACACGAACTTGGGGAACAAAATTCTGTAACATGTTTAATCCCTCATGTTTTCTTGTGTCCGCCATTACCAACTTTGAGTTCGCGTAACCCCAGGGGTACGCGTACCACAGGTTTGGAACCTCTGAGTTAGATAAATGAAATTCAGTAAGTAGTCTTAGCACCAAAAGAGGGCCTCGGTGGTCTGATAGTAAGGTCACAGCTTCGGGACAGGAGGCTTTCCACGTTTAAACCCGATTTCACCCCAGACGGATGAAAGTTTGCATATTATTTTATCACCAGAATTGCATATATCAAATTTCGGAACTGATATATCAAAGGGTCGACTGTATGTCAGCGTTTTTATTCGTATGCATGTGAATGGATAACTAGAAAACGCAAGAAGTTTGATAAATGAAATTTGGAATGTAGTCTTGGCAATGAATAAGTTTACATATTTAAAATATTCGACCCGTCGGTTAGTGAGAAGAGGAGCAAAATGCATGCTCGATTAACACAAAATGCGTCGTATTGTTGTCGGTGTACGAGAAGGTCGTCGTGTTTGGGTGTCGTCATCGTCATCTGACTATGGTTCAGATTAAGAGGCTCTTCCCAGAACATCTCTCATGCAGCTTCAGAATGAGATGTTAATCTAATTAAATAAAATTGAATTCCGTTTTAAGAGGCCGCGGTGGCCTAGTGGTAAGGTTTCGACTTCGGGGCCGGTTGGCTCTAGGTTCCAAACCCTATTCCACTGAAGGCCCGTCGTATATTGGGACTGTTCCACGCTAAATAGAGAGCTATAATACGTAAGGAGCCAAAGGTCCTCCCGTTGGTGTGGAGCGAAGTCTGGAGAGAGGGGGCGGTGCTAACTCAACTGTCGTCCTTGTCATCTGACCGAGGTTCATAATTACGAGGTTCGTCCCAAAATAGCCCTCGTATTTCTTCAGAACGGGACGTTAATATAACTAAACTAAACTAACCCGTTTTAAGGAAAATCGAAGGCTATTGAGGGTTCATTCGATAATTTTGAGCTTTGATCAAATGATAAAGATGATACCTAGACCGAGACCTCTCTTTCATTTTCCATACCACTCCAACTCAAGGGTGTTTCAGTTTATAGAAGAATTCACAATCATGTGGCCTGCGTACATGGCATACATTCTTTGGATTTGCGTCTCCAAGCCCCTGAATCTTGCTGCGCATGTAATGGTGTTCACAGCTATAGCATTTATATATAAATAAAGGCTCAGTTGTCCAGTTACTCGCAGGAGATTGTACCATTATCATTTGACAACTGATCTGAATTTGAGATTGCACCTTTATGTATAGGGCGACTGAAATCTCAAAAACATTCACTAAAACAGGGACTCAAACGCAAGAAAGAAAAGTATTTTTCCCGCTTTTCACCTGGCGGACGGTACAAAAGACCATGTTCTCAGAGCTCGCAGATTGGCTAACAGAGAGTTAAATGCTTTGATGCAGAACTCAAACTTTAGGTCCTCTGCTCGACTAATTGTACATAATCTGATGAAATTGGTGTAGCCTTCTTAAGGCTGAGGAGAGATATTCACTTTTAGACTGTGGGCCTATTGCTTTGCATTCGTGCAGTGACCAGAAATGTTACAAATTTGCATTTGTACAGACATTTTATTTTATTTATTTTGTAAACTTGAAGCTCTGTAAAGAATTGCCGATGGAGCAGATACTTTGCGATTGGAGAGAAGGGGGTCGAAATGGATCTTTCTGGTGGTCGAGGCTTTTTGCTTTCGACTACGGGACCGGCGCATTCCTCCAGCCGGGTTATGAAGACAGAGTCGGCTGCTGGATCTCTACTTGTGCTCTCCTGCTGGGTGGGGCTGCTTCGCGGCGGTCCATCAGGTTAAACCACCGGACGGCAATTGATTCATGGCGTTTTTTATATATAAATTGAGCCGAGTTAGCAATTTTATTTCTTTTTTATTTATGCTGATTCATTACCCTCACTTCAAGGATCAATTGGAAGTTAGTATAGAATACTTTCGTTTCGGTTAAAAGGGTTCTTTCTATATGTTTTGCATTTAATATTTTTTTCCTTAACCGCTCTTATATTGAAAGGTTCCGTTTACTTAATGATTTGAATTAGCAGCATGCTATTGGAAATATTTTCTTTCAGTATTTTTTTTATTTTGTATTTTGGAATGCATTTTTTTTCTGTTAGTGGATTTTAAGTTATTTTTAATCGGACGAAACGAAAGTAATGTTAAAAGTAAGGTTATTATTAAATGAAGGTTAGTGTCAATTGATTCATCAGTTCTTTTTTCCATGCTTTTTTTATTTCTTAAGCACTCTGCCAATGTACATGAAATTTTCTACTATAACTTTTGTTAGTAAATCTGTCACAATGGGATATGTTTGGAGTCCTAAAATCCCGACTTAGACGGGCACAAATTTTCTAGTTAGCAATAAATGTTGTTGTCACGTATGGGTTATGAATTAGGGCAGAAGAGTAAAACTGCTAGTTACAGGCTTATGCTTAGAGGACACACAGATTATTTGAGCTAGGCATGCGAGCTAGATGGTGCAGCATCTCTGCTGTCTGTAAGGACTATGTTAAAATCCGACAAACAAAAAGACACCGTGACTGATTTATTATTTTAGATGGTGCATCTAAAAATAAATAAAGAACATGCATAAATAAATAAAGTCAAAATAAAATTAAAATCAGTTACTCAATATAAAATAGTTGATTGAAAAGGAAAGAAGTTTTAAAGACTACAAGAAAAATATCGCTGTGAATGGAGTATGAATTTTTAATTTCTCATGTGCAAAGAATTCAAATTCGAGCTTGAGATTTTGATGAATTTCTACGTTTTAGATCACCTTGAGTCCAAAAAGACATTTTTGGAATTATATTCGTCCGTCTGTCTATGAAAACAATAACTAAAAAATACAACGATCTGGGCAAATGAAATTCGGTTTATGATATTTACTCCAAAGGATCACGATAAAATTTTGAACGCGATGCGTCTGATGTAAATCTGTCTGTTTGTCCGATAATGTGCATGTGAACACAATAAATGAAAAAACGCAACGAGCTAAATGGGTGAAATATGGTGCACGTATCAGATTTGAACACTCAGTTTCATTTGAAAACTCTTCTGTCGACATTCATAATTTTGGTTACAGCATTGGCGGAGAAGAGTATGCATTTCTTATCAATATTCAAAGTAATTATGATGTAACTAAATAACCTGCCAGGAAAAATATATTGACTAATCATGCGTTTAACACAAATACACAACTAAAATTCTAATTCTACCCGATTAATGTTAAGACTAGTACATCGATATTTGACAGCGCAACAGAACCAAGAAGGATAGACCCTAATTCTCAAAACAGTCTTTATACGACCTTTAGCTCCCAGAGTCCGACCAAAACTCTGTTGGAGTCTGACTTCCGCGCATCTGTCCCGAAAGAATGCCTATCCACCAGACTACTAATGTAAGTACTACTGCCAAGCACGTGAATCCCTACCCCATATGTTTCGGCAAAGCTTTTACCAACAAGGGACAGATATAAAGTATACATGTCCTCCATTCATGTAATACACACCTGTCTCTGCAAACTTTTCTGCTTATTCTCCGTCCACAAGACGTAGATTGTAATCCCTGGTATTTTCTATACCAGTCATAAGAGACTTGCTAAGCTAAACATAAATCACAGACACTACACTGGTAATGAAAATTCAAAATGTTATTTTCGGCTTTTATCTCACACATTTATATTGCAGTTCAGAACTTGTTAGTATCGAATATTCATAACCGAATGCACCAACATTCATTTTGAGTCCACTAGTGGGTAAGCCACTGCATGTCTAAGAAGCATAAATTGGATGAAGAGGGTTCTATCCTCTAGTCATGCTCTTAACCAGCAGTATTGAAAAATAGTAGACAAGTCTGAGCTTTAATAATTTCTCGCTACCCTCCGGCTGGGTTTTGAAGGTTTCCTTAATTTTCCTTCAAGTGAAACACAAATGTGGTGCAATTTCCCTGGAAGCCCTATGAGAAGCCAGTCTACTGCCGCATATTGGAACTAAGTCAGATTCTCCCTCAGGTGTTATCAACTAACTAAAGATGAGACACTTCCCCTTCATCATGAGCCCTTGATGCAAGATCAAGTAGCATTAGAACCACCATTTTCATTTTGAGTATATCGTTCATATGCACCATAAACTGAACAATGCTTCGCGAATTCACTCTCAATTGTCAGCGCATAATCCAATACGACCAAATGCAATTGTTTCACCTTATGCACTTTTACGAGTAACGATTGGGATAAAAATAGCATCACGAAAACATAACCCACGTTAAAAACCACACGTGATAGTTAAATGGGGAAAATTGCATTTTATCCCGCGCATCCCCTCAGGTAAGAAGATCTGCCCACGAGCCTCCGAAATGGAGTTCGACCGCCCACGCAAGTCTGCGCCCCTGTGTTCGAAGAGGCAAGCACGTGCCCCAGCCAAGTAGGCGTAAGAACCAGCCATCCCTCCCGTCAAAATAGCAAGCGAGTTAAAAATTCCGCTCTCCATTCACACATTGATCAGCGGACGTTTACCCCCATTGATAAGGAATTCACCAACGCCTGACCAATTCCTAGTCTTTTCTTTGGACCTCCGCTCGCTTCGCAGCAGGAAAAACTGGAGAATGGCGCATGCGCCCAGAAATGGGGGAGATTTCCCTCATTCTGAGAACTTACTTAGTTATATTGCAGTTGGAGCATTTTAGTCTTTTTCAGGCTTGATTTCTTTAAAGAAGCTGACGCATATGTAAACGCTTTGTTTCACACTACATTAAAATTATTATAGGAGAGAAAAATAAGCTGATGGATTCATAATAATTTCAAAATGAAGATGAACGAGTTATATTTATTTGCTGCCGATACAAACGTAAATAAATAAGACGTAATCAAAGAATGATAAAATATTAATCTCCAAAGAGATTAAGGATTCGTTGTCATTCATTCTGAAGAATAAAAAAAATCATTCATTTTTTTATTCTTCAAAAAGATAATTAAAACATCTAACTTCTCACATTTTTATGAGTGCACATGACCTCCTCGCTCTCGACATTCACAGTAATTCATTTAATGATTTTATTTTATCGCTATCTCCACTACTAATAAAAGAGAATCCGTGTCTATGTATGAGTATTGGCTCTCTACGAAGCAGACCTCTGAAACTAGAGCTATGAAATTTGGCCTAACCATACTTCAGATTAAAAATCGAATTTTAGAGATGAAAGATAGAGAAAATGGGGGTAGCTGCATAACACAATAAACAGAACAGGTGTAAGCTTCTAAAATAGTATAAGTTACATGTCTATCAAAATTTGAAATTCTAAAAATACTTTGTTGAGGGGACCAATAAGATGAAGTTACGTTTAAAAGTTTTTATTGAAATTTTTCACACTCAGTAATCGTGGCGAACCAGTTGGTCACTATAGGCAGTGTTAATAGATAATAAAAATGAATAAAATGAAATATATCAACAAATCGCTTGGAATGATGTCTTACCAACTATATAAATAAAACTGAAAAGAATAAGTTTTTGTACGATATAGAAATCCAAAATACTTCATAGATTTTCTTCAAGTTTTGCTCGCAAGTGCTTTGAAGCTTAAGAATGAGTTTAGTGAAGGTTTTGTGACAATTAATCAAATAGTTAATTTTTTTATTCATTAAAAACTATGCTTCCATTGCGCAGACGCAGCATTGCACAAGTAGACAACATGGCGGCGCTCAAGATTTGTTCAATAAATTTAATTTAAAATCGTCAAAGCATGAAAAAAGACAGGTATTTAAGTAAGATTTCTTCTTTTACCTCAGTGATATTGAAAAATATTTCTTTAATTCGAAATTTTTTATAATTAATCCTGTTAATTAAAAATCGATTCAAAAGTTGACTACTTACTTTTTAACGGTCAATGGAGATTTACACTCACTGTTCAAAATGGCCATGTTGTAAACACGTATTTAAGTTGACAGTTACAACGATTAATTTAATTTAGAATCATTCTACAAAAATTATCTGCAACTTAACGAAAAAAATTAGCTTTCAGCGGTTTTTAAAAGTCGTTTGGGACAGTCTGTAATTTTTCGAGAAGTTATGAGATTTTAAAAATCTTTCATGCGACAGATTTTCTCGTTTTAATCCATATATAATCAGCGGGAGTGGTCTCCCCTAAACTTTCTCGTATACTTCCTAACAAGGATGTCCTACCCGACCCCCCCCGTCTAAAAATTGCGAAGTCCACGAGTGTCATTGATATTGTCTTCGCAGAACGCTGCAATACGAAAGGGTCAAGAATGCAAGCGAGATAAATTCGCCAAGGCAGTAAAATAGCGCCACGTTTACGAAGTCCGTGCTCCGATACAAGATATGGTGCGCATTTTTGTGCCATAGTAAAATAAAGAAAACGGAAAATGCAATTTGAACGTCTTTTTTTCAACTGATTGAAACCAAAGTTGCACCCAGGTCTACAATTAAGGTTAGAAGACCACACAACAAATTTCATTTATCTACGTCTTTGTGTTAATGAGTTATCGTGTACACAAGTATGCGATTATATAGACAGGTAGTCAACCCTTCTATGGATTCGGCCCAAACTTTGATATGGACCTACATTTCTGATGATAAAACTGCGTACCAAATTTTATCCACATAGCTGTTTAAGTTTCTGAGTTATGGTGTTAAGTTTGTCTTTAATCAAATAAGGATTGACAGATTTTGGAAGCTTTTTACAGTAAAGTATGAAATCAGTTATCAGTTAGTTAAAAATAAAGTTGCAAGCAATAGAAATATTTTGTGTTGGAATTCCGACGAGTGCTATTATTAAATATCTTTTTACTTTCTCGCATACGACATTTACACAGTATAGTTTTCAATAACTGATTTGATATTTGACAACTTTAAACTTTGCTATAACTCTATTTTTGTTATAACTACTTCAAATTTTGCTCACAAGGTTGAAATATAAGACAGGTTTTAATAAAGATTTTGTGACAATTCATTAAATAGTTAATTATTAAATAATTATTATAGTTAATGAAAATAATTTCATCCCAAGCAACCCTGGGTGTATCAGCTAGCAAATAATATAAATTAATAAAAAAAATTTTGTAGTATTGTAATCAAGTCATATCTTTATATATAATTCTCTTACGTGGCGACAAAAAAGGGTCGAATTTCTTAATCGCCGTTTGGCAACAGCTCGCTAGTTTAGATTGTTTACATTCGAGTCTGCGATTGATTTGATCTGGGACAGCAAAATTTTTCAAAATGAGTTTAACTTGGGCAGTTTCGATTATAAATCGAAATCTTTAAGATATGTCTAATGAAACTATTGAGGAATCATTCATAATACGATCCAATCGAAATGAACAAAACAGAATTAAGCATTTTTGTGTACGGAGCGAAGTTGCCGAGCTACAGGAACATAGTTGTTGGACTTTAGCAGGAGTCTGTTCTTTTATACATGTGGCGAAGCTTTAATGAGCTATATTTCAGTGAAAAAAAATCATGTTTAAAATTTTGGTGTAAAAACCAAGAATTTTAGAAATTTTTAAAAATTTCGAAAAAAGGCTATTTTGTTAATTTTAAAAAGGTAAAAGTAAATATTTATTATGGTTTATAATTTTGAATAATGAATCTGAACATGTTTAAAGCCATTTGTCACGTTAAACTGTGCTTTTTAAGCTAAAAGTTTGTGAAATGGGTTAAATGATCTTTCGTAACTCAAACTTTCTGAGGTTTTAACAGATAAATAACTATCCAGAGAGAAAATTTATAACTTTCTTGGCTAAATAATTATTGCAGTGAGTGTGTATACATGTGGCGAAGCTTTTTTGAGCAACAATTCATTGAAAAGAGTTGAAATTTAGAAGTTTGTTGGAATAAAGTTAGGGCTAATGAAACTATTGAAGAAATATTCAATTTCTTCTACCAAGAAGTTTTAAATGCCTGATTTCTGACTGATGTAAATATTTTCTATTTATAAACATTTTATAATTATACATTTTAACATTCAAATCTCTTTTCTCATTTTAGCATTCAAACATTTACATATATATATATATATATGCTACCAGGAAATTTTAATTTTAGAAATTTGATGATTTAATTTATTTGTAATTGCTGAAAAAATGTTAGAAGTTTATGTTATTTCAAATAATTTAAATTTACTTTTAGTAATTAATGTATTTATAATTTCCTATTACTAGCAGACAGACATAACTGTACGGCGAGCGAGCGAAGCGAACTATGATCACATAGTGATCCAAAAGAATCGCAAAGTGATTCTTGGCGGTTGGCCAGCGGAGCGAGTAGGGGGTGTAACCCCCTAGTATTATTAAAAGCAAATAAATCGATTGTAATGATATAAAATGAACTTGAATGGCATAAATGATTAAATAAAGAAGGAAATTATTAGAGTTTATTAATTTTTTTTTAATTTGTTCTGTGCCTTTGATTTAGAGAGAAACAATTCTTCTCCTGTAATTGTTTTTTTAAATATTAATTAGAATTAACTTAAGAAAAAACCTTATAACTAAATAATTTCGATCCCCCCACGTGCACAACTTCAAATTTAAAACTGAAAATCCTTTTCATGCGTTGCATATGGTAATATTTATAGGAGTTTGATTTATGTCTTTTATTTCATGCAGTGAAGTGGATGCACATACTTATTTGCTTTCTGTAGCGTTTTTTTTTACAAACTTGTAGATTAGATTCAAGTAATTATTATAGGGTTAAAGTAAATATCGGAGTTTTAGTTACAGGAAACATACAAAGGATGGTTCTAAATATTTTAGAAAATCAAAAAATTCAGAAGAAAAAGATTGCATAATGTTTTAAAGCTATTTCAGAATTACGAATTTATATAGTTTTAAGAAAATTGCGTACATTACTTATCAATAAATCAGAAAGTTATTAGTGCATTTTGCAAATTTCCATTCTTTACTGCAAGAATGATATAATAAAATTTTCAAATAAATTTCAGTGCAATTTTTAATATTCAAAAGAATTTGTTAGGAAATTTAGATCTGTTTTCAGGATGGATGGATGCAATAAAAAGAATTCAGTGATAATTCAAAACAGAAACAATTGGTGTACACGGGCAACCCAAAAAATGCTATCACTAAAATGAAATGAAATTTTTTCTTTGGAATCACACATTAAATTTTCAGATAATAATTCTCTTTAATTGTTTACAAGCAGGTTCTTTAGTTTCACTTGTGTTATGTAAAGCCTAGAGACAGCAAGCGTCACTCTTTCTACAGTTCATTATAATGCAGCACCGTAAGTGTGTTTCACTGACAGGGGAAGACGATTGCTAAGAAACAACTTCTACAGAAAAAACTTCGAGTGTTTTAAATAATAAGTTTTTAAAAATAATTTATTCAGTTAATTTGTTGCACGCAGTAATATGAAGAGAAAGCATTGCTATAAAGTTGTGTTCTAAAATAATTTTGAAATATTCATTGAAATTAAAGGAAAAATTAAACGGAAATGAAACTGAGAAGCGAACTTTTTAATTTTAAAGTGGTGTAAAAATTGTTTTTGTGCGATAATGTACTCCTAAGTTACTGAGAAAAAACGTTAAAATTTCGATTAATTTTCTAATAATTAAGAATCTAGTTAAAATTTTGAAAACCTTTCTTTGTGAGCAGCCACTACCCGAGAAATAAGTAAGTGTCAAATATGGTATTTCAAGGTCCCTGTAAAGCCTTTCGAACGATTTTTGCACCATACATGACGCGTCACGCAATTTACAGATATTATCCTGCCAATAAACATTATCATGTTAAAAAATCACGCTAAATGCATGAAATGTATGATAAATTCATGTACCAGGGAAATTTCAGGGATGCCGTTTTCGTTGGAAAACAGTATCATAAATGTATTTATATTTTTTAATTTGAGGTAGGGATGGGAAAAACCTATCGGTTTAAACCGACTATCTTTTTTTTTCGGTTAACCAGTTTTTCCGGTTATTTTTTGTCTCGGTTATAACCGGAAATTTATTTTAAATCCAATAACCGGATAAAAAACCCGGCAAAATCAGCTATCAAAAGATAGGTTCGATTTTAGGTTCGAGTTATGAGGTTTTGAATTTCATCATCTTAGGCTAATCAACGGCCACAGCTTTCACAACTCGATTAGTTTAGGTTGCAGAAGAGAGGAACAATCTGTTTAAAATTTTAGTGTGCCAAAAATATTTTAATGAATATGATTAATAGAACCGGGGAAATGTATAAAAATTTATTTTTTATTATTATACATATAGACGCAAACAACACAAAATACGATTAATTACGTTTGTACTCTCTAATTTCTTTTTTTAATTGTGTCTACAATACTTAAAATTTTTTCTACAATACTTATTTTTTGTATTAATTACTCATTTATTATTATTACTTATTGTATTAATTGCTTAGTTATAATCATTACTTATTACATTAATTACTTGTTTATTGATATTACTTATTGTGTTAATACTTACTTATAGCATATTTATTATTATTAAAAAAAGTCTACAAACGTTTTTTCTTTAAAACCCCCCCCCCCCCGAAAACCGGTTATTTCAAAAACAGGTCATTTTGAGCGGTTTTAACCGCCGGCTTAAAACGGAGGTGAAAAAAACCGGTATAACCAAAAACCGGCTGTTCCTGCAATAGCCGCCATCCCTAATGTGAAGTAAACAGGGTGATGTGTTAAAACTCACCAGAAAAGAAATCAGAGTCAGGTTACTTTATCCTATCTAATCGTGAATAACATCTTCAGGTTTCTTCATGCAGTCTTTATTATCTTATGGTAATGGGTTTTTCGTCCACGGTATGACTGTACGTCTAGTAAAGAGAAGATTCTGCGTAATTACTGGCTTTAATTCTCTGCAAATCTAAGAGAATTTCAACATAAAAAAAATCGACGGGAGGCTGTCTCTGCGAAATGGCCGCTGGGATTGAGGGGCGTAGATTTACTTACCTTACTCAACTATGTCTTTCTGTGACTAAAGTAGCTCTATAGTCTATAGTGACTATTAGTCTAGTGTGACTATGTGACTCTATCTATGTAAAATTCTTCGTGATTTTCACCAACATTGCAACTCGACTGTGAATAAACTGTAATTACAAATTCTAAAATTCTTCTTGCAATCTTCAATGTCTACCTTTCTCTGTTAAATGAAACTGAAACCAACTCTATGTTATTTGGTTGCGTAGTTCTAAGCGTTTACCTTTAGCGCGAAAAGCATCGTAATTTTTTCCTTTCCCGGCACACCATTTGACCACTATGGAGAGACGCAAGTCTACGTCAAAATATCTCATTGAAATCCAACAAACAGATAACCTACTGGTGAATGAAGTTAATGCAGATTCACAATG
>BGPR01004716.1:73707-106559 GCA_013235015.1 Araneus ventricosus
CCTACATGGGAATGTAGGAGCGGAGAGTAAAGTCTTCCAGAAGAGATTATTTGTTTGTGAGGGGGTGGAGGTATTTTCGGTGGAGGGAAGTGAACTGTGGGGGTGGTTCCCCTGAAAATCGTCTGCTCCGTCATGTTAGCGGTGATGGTGGTGATGTTGTCAAGCGTGATGACGGACTGGTTTACGGACCCCCATTGACAGGTCAGTGTGTCTTTTTGTGTAAGACGATGAAAAAGTAACAGTTGGAATGTAGCAGGTGGTTGTTGATTTTTTTTAAATATAAAGTGACTACTTGTGATTCGAGTAACCATACAGCGGGGTGCTAGAGGCAAAGCAACAGGCTGGTTGGAGATAGTCGTTGGAATGTGTGTTACAACATCCTAAAACTGCCTTACTCTTCTAAGTGGATAGAATATCTTTATCGTCTAATATTATTACAGAAACGATGGATTTGATAAGATAGATTTTCATAACTGATGATTTTGATGTATTATTTAATATTAGCATACAAAATGTTTTTATTAATACCTTTTCATTAGTAATTCTAAAAGTATTATTTTTTCGCATTAAGTGTCTTATGTATGTTTGACAGAAAATACACTTGATCAACAAAAGTGTGATTCGAACTAGCTTTTATTTCAAACTCATAGAAAACAAATAGTTTTATGCTATTACTTTGCCAACTAACATTCAGGTTTTTGGAATTTTTAATTCATATTTATATATTTTTCTTATACTATAAATATATTTAAAAAAAGAATTTTCACTTACGTTATGAGTAGTTACGTATTTCTATGTAAGTAACTATAAATAAATTCCATAAGCTCTAAAAATTCTTGACTAGCTCACTTGGACTGGCTTCAGAAAGGGATAAGTAAAATCTATCACTTTTTCTCACATTTTAAGCCGTAAATTTACTTTTAAAAAAGAACTTTCGCTTGTATTACGTTATTAATTTCTCTACGTAAATAAATATGCATACATTTCCATTCATTTAATATTTATTTGTATCGGACTTGGATTGTATTCAGAAAGTGATAAGCAATGTTTTACTAATTGTAGATTTAATAACCTTTATATGCTATAACTAAACATTTTTTAGCTTATAACTTTTTCAGTTCGAATATGTATTGCTTTAGTATATGAGGAAAAAACCATTCAATTCGAGTATTTACTTAGAACTTCTTATTCAGATAAAGAAGATACTAACGGATATCTAACTTTTAAACATCTTTACATTTATGAAACAAAATTCTACAAGCAAAATGCTCTAAATTTTCTCTCAGATGTTTTAATCAATAGCAAATGCTATGTCATTCCAAGACGATCTCTAAATATAAATATAAATTTAAATAAAGATAAATTTAGAGATAAATTTAAATAAATTAATTAATAAAAATTACGTCAAACATGCGTTTAAGTTAAAATCCGCAAGATTAGAATTACTACTAAATTAATTATTAAAGAATTACTAAATAGCTAAGATTTTTTTTATCTTACACTTTAAGAAAACTTTTTCAAAAATAAAATGTTTGATCAGCCCTTTAATTCATTCTTATTTGAGATTAATAATACCAGTCGTAAATTTAAACAACGCTCAATATAAGTTAATTATATGGCTAAAGAATAAAAGAGTTTGAAACGAACAATGCAAGGATTTCATGATTTAGAAATAAAAATCTGATATTTCGGTTCTTTCTACGATTTCAAAATAGTCACGATACCTTGATTAACAGTGTTCTTGAGTTAAAAAAAATTTGGAGAACAACTTAAATTAAGTTGCTTCTAAAAATTTTATTTTAGAGAACATTTTTCTTCCTTGTAGAGTAAATGTTCGGTGATTAAGAATGCTAATTGTAAATTTAAACAGAACCTTTATAATGAATTAATCACATGGCTAAAGTTTAAAAGAGTTCAAAGCGAATAATTGATTGAAACGAATAATTGATGATTTTTAAATGAAAATCAGATATTTTGGTTCTTTCTACGATTTCAAAATAGTCACGATAACTTAATTAACAGTGTTCTTGACTGAAATTATACTGACAAAAAAATAACAAGCAATTCATTTTTTCAATAAAAAAATTATCTGATATTTGGAATCAATCGCAAATGCTATGATACTGGAAGACGATCTCTAAATATAAATAAAGATAAATAGAAAATAAATAAACTAATTAATAAACATTACGTCAAACATATATTCGTGAATTCTTGTTAATTAATGAGATTAAGAAAAATAATTGTAAATTTAAATAAAACCAAAATAAATTGTTCAAATGGTTGAAGACCAAAAAATAGCAATTACAAGATTTTGAAATGTAAAATAAGATATTTTGGTTCTTTCTATGAACTAGAAATAGTTACGATTGAGTTATTTATGGTTTTCTTGAATTAAATTATACTGAAAATGAAAACCAACTATTCAATTTTTTCAGTTAAGTAGAAAATGATATAATATAAAAATTTAAGGCATTGTTTGCTCGCTTTTTAAAAGAAATTTCATGAATTGATATATAATATTCATTTATTATAATATTAAAAAATCTTTCATTATTTTCTCTAGGAAATGATATGTAAAAGTCACTTTGTAGTTCAACGATGTATCCTTTAACAATTATAAATTGTTCAGCGACACTATACAATTGATTTATGAATAACACTTTTCTATAATGTTCACTTAAATTTTTTCATAAACATATTCTTACAATTAATAGAGTTTAAGTATATCAGCATTCGAAACAGAAATGAATTTATATATTTTTTAGACAACTAAATTCTAATACACCTACTTCCCAAATTTTTCTAACAAAAAGCTCACGTATAATTCTCGGCAGTAAAAGCAGTTAATAATAATTTAAATTAAATAAACGTTAATAGAATGATGTTGCCATAATGAAATGGTTGAGTATAACATGCAGTGAAACTTCGATTAACCGTCAATATCCGGACCAGGGTTTAGGCTTACAACCGAATGGATGGATAACAGAAACCTCTTAATAAATATGCACAGCAACATGATTTCATTGCTATCTTAAGAATAAAATGAAAATAAAATCCTTTAAAAGTAAATAATACAAACATATTGTATTTAAATAGCCGCGAAAAAGATTTTTAGTGCAATGGAACTTCGACTAAACGTCACCAGGGCTGTGACGGATAACAAAAATCTCTAAATATATATGTAGAGTAACGTGATTTCTCTGCTGTCTTGGGACGAAAATTAAAATAAAATCCTTTAAAAGTGCAAAATACATGCATGTTGTGTTTAATTTTACCAAAAGATCAATATAAACTCTAATATAAGAGTAGTAATGCACAGAAATGTATTGTAATACTAAAAACCTACATTAATTTTTACTTTTTAGATGATGATGGATGACAGAAACTGAGAGTTAAACGAGTAACGGTTAACAGAAGTGTTGCTGTAATGAATAATTTAATCGTTTCCAATAAGGTTTTTTGAGACATTCGTTGCTAGATTGCGGCTGTAAAGCTTGTTTCTCAGCCAGCATTCTCCTTCCTCAAGGAAGTAGCTTACAAAGTAACGAGAATGTTAACTGTATGTTGCAGCGATGTTCTTTAAAGGAAATATACAGTGGGCGTATTCTCCACTCGACTTTCTCATATACTTATACAATACGACATGTTTTGTACATACTTAGCTTCGCAGCATAGTGAAGAGAATCAAGCAATAATTTTGGATTTCATCCCGTTGAATGATTGGGGGAAAATTTGATATACATTTACTATTTTTGTGTCAAGACCACAAAATGAATGCTATTATTCTGTTTCTTGTCTTTTGAGTTATCCAACAAACTCCAAATGACCAGACCTCCCCCCTCATCCTAAAAAATAAAATTAACATCTAAACAAAAGAACAATAATACGAAATACTAGTGTAAAAATGCAAATGCCTGTCCTGTACATAGTGCAAATATATTTTTTTGTTGTTTTTTAATGTCTTTAATAAAATTCCCATGTCTTGCCCACCAAACCGTTCAGTGACCGGTATGGTCACGGGTACGGGGGTAAGAGACGGCGTTCTGTTCTGTTTTCACGCACATACACAGACAAACAAACAACAATGGTTATCAGATTTCAACCGTTGCGTTTCTGAGTTATTATGCTCAAAAATTGACATTTAATCACCAAAATGGATTTTTTGGACTCAGGGAGCCATGGAGATTCATCGAAATTTCGAGTCTGAATTTTCTCCCGTTACAATAAGTTCTTTTTGCATACTTCATGTTTGGGAGAGTGAAAAAAGTACAATCTTTGGAAATTAAAATTCAGTTGTAAATGTCTGCATAACTAAATGCATAGCTGCATTAGATAAATAGATAAATTAGAGTATGTGAGACGTAACCGTATATTTCGTCTTCGTCTAGATACGTTAGCAATTTTAGATAAATTTACTCTTGAACGTATTCACCAATAAAATCAATTCACTGATATAATACAGTTTCCAATCTTTACTTTGCTCGTTATACACATCTATTCTTGCTTCCTTTGGAGAATTTTATTATTAACCCTATGACTGCATATCCCTCGATTTCCACGGGTAGGAAGCGATTCCGTATTACCGAGACTCTACTGTAGGTAAGAAAACGACGTCTAGGAATCAACCAGTATGGAGAGGGTTCCGCATAGGCGATACATCTGTGTAATTCTCGTACAGTTTAACACAATTCATAAAAAAGTAATGCTCATGTTTAGAATGCTCAGTGCTTCCTTGCTTCAAAGAGTGTCCCCTATTGTTTGCAAATAATGACGTATCCACATCAAAAGCGTCAAATCAAGAAGAATCCTCATCACAATTTTCCAGATAAATAATTTGTACGAAGAATTTATGTTTTCACAAATAGTATATAAAATAATATAAGAGATAAAGTTTCGGACATTAAAATAATACAATTACGTTACAATTATAATACGCGTCACAAAATAAAACATTAATACGGTATAGTTAATTTTTATTTTGTCGTATACGGAGTATACAAATTTCGCTTTTGTACTTGGTAAAAAAAAATTTACATCGAGATTTTGATAAATCTCTACGTTTTAGACATCCTCGAGACAAAAAAATACATTTTTGGAACTTTGTCTGTTTGTGAATATGATGATTCTAAAACGCAAGGACCTATATAGGTAACATTTGGCATTTGGTTTTTATCATTAGAATTGTAGATTTATATCAAAGTTTGGAACAACGTGTTTTAGTCGGTAACTGTGTTAACTGTCCATTTTTAGTTTTATATCCACCTGTCTGTGAGTACCATAATTCTCAAATTTCAACAATCTAGGCGGGTCAAATTTTGTCGCTTTTTGCTCCATTTTATTTTTCTTCTTCTTCTTTCTATCAAATTTTTGGCGAAATCCGTCTGTGGGAAGTTTCTTTGTCTTTCCATCCGTGTCCGTATGAGTATAATTATTCAAAAATGCAAAGAGATCAAATAGATGAAATTTGGAATATGCTTTTATTACTAGAATTGTGGATCTGTATTAAATTTTAGGCCAAATCCGTCAGCAGGTAGCAACAAGCTAGATTAGTCAGTTTTGTATGTAATATTTACAGCAAGATTTTACACCTCTTTCTAATTTTGGACTAATTGCGTGAACCGGTAGACTGTTTGCTTGCCATGGATATGTGAACACGATTATTAAAAATCACAACAAACAAGATAAACTAAATTTTGTATGTGGTCTTGACTTCAAAATTTTAGAGTTTGGACCCAGTTAGTCAAGAGGAAAAGACAAAAATGCTAACTATTTTCTTCCCTATACTATTGTTACGAATCTGTAAATACAGCTTTCCTGCTATGTTAATCTTATGGAAATAAAGAGGAATTTACAGGGATTCTTATAGAATGGAAGCCAATGGCTCCAACCTTAGCGGCCATTTTGGGAACAAATTTGGCAACATTGGCGACGAAATGAAGGTTTCCGAATTTGCTAGAATTTTGGTCTTATCTCTACTAGGGAACGGAGTTATGGGAACCTTCAAGAGAATTCTATATGACGTTACACCGTGTCGAAAAAAGGTATAAATACCGAGCTTCTCCGGTGTCTGAATAATCTCTTTGGAGTTGGTTAGCTGTTAGAAGCTTAGCGCTATGGTTGGTGCTGTTACTGTTATAATTAATGATTTACTGTCTGCTTGCGTTGCAAATTTGTGCAAGTGCTGTTCTTTTCGTGTTGCTTGTTCTTCGTGCTTTCTAGAAATATTCGTTAAATAGTGTCATTTTCAACTGTCCAGCTTGTGGACTGCTTTCACCTTACACCCACCGGACGATTTTCGTAACACTATGAAGCTTCAAACCAGGACGTTAATCTAACTAAGCTAAACCTCGAGTTAAACTACAACTTACTGGCGCGGTGACCTGGTGGTAAAGTCTTAGTTTCGGGGCCAAAGGATTCAACGTTCAGTACTCGATTTCACAAATTTCGCGATCACATTCAGGAATGTGGACCTAGTGCGCGTTAAATTAACGTCGAGGGTCAAACATCCTCCTATGTAAGCATAGCGTATGCTCAGAGAGAGAGTTATGATGGCTCACTTGTTGTCCTCTTCATCTGACCAGAAATTTAAAAAAAATTCAGAAAGTTTGTCCCTTAATGGTCCTCGTGTTACTCCAAAGCTGGAACGTTAGTCTTTGGTTTTAGTTATATTACCGTCCCGTTTTGAAGCAACACGAGGTTTATTTTGATCCGCGGTCAGATGAAGAGGATGACACCTGAGCTGGCACTTTCCTCTCCAAACTTCAGCACCAGACCAACAGGACTCTCCTTGGACCTATTTTTGCCTTACACCAATTGGTTAGGAAGGGTCGGTTTGGGTTATGTCTGCACCACACCAACGGGAGGACGTTTGGCCACTACGTATGATTTAATGTGCAACAGGCCCCATACACAGCGGATCTTCAGTGGAATCTGGAAGGTTAGTATAATTAGACTAAATAAAACTACTGCAGGTCTTTATACCAAAAAAAACCCATGTTTGCTTGTTACCACTATCCATTCAAACAACACATCGTTTCTTTCAGTCTTTAGTAACCTGGTTTATCTCATATTTCTGATAGCCCTGCAGTTAAAACATCGTTCATATAACCGACCGAACCCTTCTCTTCCCTTATTCTCTCGGTACTTGCACGAACCCTTTGAAACTGACGTTTACTCCAAATTAATTTATCGCGAGGAAGTTTTTGCTGGCGAAGGCGCCTTTAATGTATCCCTAATTAGAAGAGGGGGGAAGGAGTTAAGTATTAGAATATTCCTCGATCACTTTTTAACGATGGCTGAAAGCGTCAGAAGTGCTTCGTAGAGTAGTAGTTGCAATTGGATCAAAGAGGCCGTATTGAGTGAAGGATATTAAATATTTGGCGATTAAATGTTGCGAAAAAGGAACCGATACATCTTCTCAGGTGTTGGAGGATGTAAAAAATTACATTCAAGGATTGCTTATGTAAAACTGGTAATTAGTTATTAGTGGATTTATAATAAAGCTAAACTCAGATTTTAATTAGCAATAAATGCTCGAGTGGAAGCATTTAAGGAAATAAATTCTTTTTAAACATTTCACAGAGAAATCGTTTGCTTTCTTGAGAAGGCATGATTAAACCAATTCTATCAGATTTGGCTGAAGAAACAAATGGGAAGTATTTTATTAAAAATATGGATGCCAAAAAAATCGTAGAAGTGCGAGGCACTGATGACATTCTTGAAGTAAATTAGAATTTTAATCAAATTTTTTCACATATTTTTAATTTTTAATGAATATTTAGAAATTTTGTTTATCATGATCTTCATTGTGGCCTAAGTTCCTTATAACACTATATTGTTTTGATCTCCATATTTTTGACAAAATTCTCACTTTTAATAAAATGATAAAAGCCCGGTTTTGAAAACTTTTTATTTTTATCTTTTTTCTATTTTATAGTCTTTTATTTATTTCTTAATTTATTAGTATAAATATTATGGAATCTTATAACCAATTTCTTTCAGTCAGACTACTTGATGGCATCTTTTATATGATATCAACATTTAATTCAATTCAATATATAAGTGATAACTAAGTTCTGAAAATATTCAGATATTGTATATAACTGTATATATTGTATACAATATCTATATTGTAAATATAGATATTGTATACTGTATTGCGTGTCGTCGGCAGCACATAAATGCCCAAAATTTCAGAATTCTAGAACATAGGGAGGTGAGTGAAAAATCGATTACAAAATGTACAAATATGAAAGCAGTCCTATTAAATGAAAGTGTATAAAAAGAAATAATGGTAAATTTGGAAATGTCAGCGATAGAGTTTTAATTTGCATTCTTTTTCGGATGATATAAAATGAAAGTTGAAAGATCAGAAAATAATAATTTGTATTTTACAAAGTCATTGCCTAAATAAATAAATTAGAAGGATTAATTTACTAGTTATTGTGTATCCACATTTTTTGGAACTAAATAGAAAGGAAATTACATTCGGTTATTTGAACTTTTGAAAGAATTTTCGAGAGAAACAGGGAAACGACGAAATTCCAGCTGAACGTCTGTTTGAGTTTCACTGAAACCAAAACTTTAGTTACATTTCAAATAAAACATTACCAAAGCTTATTTTTGTAAATTCGGCTTATGTAAAAATTAGGAATGCTGTTCCTTTGACATTCTAGCACGCTTCCACATGGTGCGTTTGCGTGATCCTCGTATAATGAAAAAAAACTAAATAAGCATTCTACAGAATCCATTTTCTGTGCTGTTCCTTTGACATTCTAGCACGCTTCCGCATATGGTGCGTTTTGCGTTTATCTCGTCGTATAGTGAAAAAAAACTAAATAAGCATTCTGAAACAGTATCTCTTTTCTGTGCTGTTCCTTTGACATTCTAGCACGCTTCCACATATGGTGCGTTTTGCGTTTATCTCGGCTTAGTGAAAAAAAACTAAATAAGATTGAAACAGCTCTTTCTTTGAAGATTTGGTCAAATGATACAGATCCACAATTTTGGTTGTCATGACTACTTATCATATTTGATTAATGTAGCTGGTTGTATTTTGGGTAACCGTTTTCGTGTTTACACAGACAGGCATTCTGCATGTGAATGGGTTTATTCAAAATTTAATACAGATCTGCAACTTTCTTGTAACGATTTAAGTCAAATTTCATTCATATAACTCGTTGCGTTTCTGAAATATACTGAAACATGGAAATTCATTAAAGTCTTGAGATCGAATGATCTGACAAATACCGTACTTTCTCTTTGTATTCTCCGAAAGTAAAAACTAGGCTTCAAATATGAAAATTTAATAAAACTTCTATCACATAATGTTATACGAGATTGATGATCATTGATTTATATGATTTGTCAGATTAACCCTCTGAGTGCCGATTTTTTTTAAAAAAATCATTATTTAGATATAACGTTTGCAAACTTGTTCAAATACGGTTGAACAAAGCGAATGGTTACTTATATCCAAAGCTTTATTAGTGTAATATTATTCAACGCTATAATAGTACTAAATTTAACACGTTAGCTTGCGGAAATCGAAGGATACATCAGAAAATAACTTTCTCTCTTACCTCGAAAAAAGCACTTGGGGGTTAAAAGGGCCCGATTAAGCGCTTTATGGGCCCTTAGGCCGTATAAGTATCGGGGCGCTCCTTTCCTTACCCCAACTTCGAATACCAAATATTTTCTATTGATTTTAATTTTACTATACAAGCAATTTTAACTAGAAAATTTTGACGATCTGAAATGGTAAAGCGTTTACTTGCGGACCACTTTAAAAAAAGTTGACTTCAGTATATCGCAGATAAAAATATGCAAAATGAAAATTTAAAGGTAATTTTATATAAAATAGTAAAAAAATGACAGAACTATTTAACATAATCTAAATACTATAAACTATAGGACCGGACATTTTATAATTATAAAGCAACATTTTTTAAGTTATAAAAAATATAGAGATTAAAAAGTTAATTAATTAGGAATGTCGTTAGAATAATGCTCTAAAATTTAATGATTTTAATTTGAATAAGTTCGGACGCACTGTTTTTGTAAATCAAATGAAAGAGCAAAATTAAGTTACTCAAGAAATACTGCAAAAAACAAAGAAAAGAATTTCCAGGCCTTGGGGCCCCCAAAATTGAGGGGCCGTAGGCAGTTGTACACTTTGCCTATTTAGTAACCCTGTCCTGGAGGTTACCTCTCGATTCGAAGAACATAACAATAATATTGTTATGCTCCTCGTAACTTGGAGCATTGGTTAGATGATCCACACCTGATCCAATATCCCCTTTTCCAAATTTCCATATAAAACCTTCGAAAGGCTGGTTGCCCCCACAGTATTTAACATGAACCAAGTCCACGCAGCATTGAGCGAATCAAGTATCGAACCCGAAATTCTTTTGGTGCCGAAGCCGAGACCCTGCAAACGGGCCACCGCAGCGTTGCCAAGAGTTGTAGACCACGCTTTGGCCTGCTTGTTAAGTAATTCTTTTATTGTGATTTAACGTTTCTCGTGATATTTTATAGAAAAACTTCCGTGCCACCAATAATTGAACAATTTTATTTTCTGATTTGTAAATAAATTATATAAAGAGAAATACAGGGCGTTAAGTTTTTCTTTTCTCTAAAAGTTTTTTTTTTATTGCAAAGTTGTTGGATAAATTAGGCCAGAGGGAATGTACTTTTGACTTTGTAATCATCCCTTGAAAGAAAATTTATCCATATTAGAACCTGATGGCGAGGGCTTTGAAAAACGGTTTGTAATTCGAGAGTCTCTCCATTCTTCCATTCTAATGCTTTCTTTAATGTATTTTAATTTCTATTAAAGCATGATTTTGTTGTTTGATTATAGTAGTTGTTAACTATGGGACAATATTTTGATAAATTACTGGATGTTGCTGGTGTTACGCGCAAAGGATTATTGCTTATGCTATTGTGTGTGTTTTCTCTCTCTATTTCTCTATATTTACTCTTTTAGCTTAAAATATCTACAGGGTAACCAAATAAGGATCGGCGTTTCTGAAATGGCTAGAACTCACCATCAGGTGGAGTGAGAGATGCCCAGTATGTGGCGTTAGGTTCGTTCAAAGCATCTAGCATTTTTTGCAGCTTTTGGCCGTGGAATTATGAAACACCGCGGTTTTGCGTGAAATTGTTTCTGCCAGAATAACGATCTATCACGGCGTTCTAGTGAGTTTCGTTCGCCATTTCATGTATCCAGAAACAAGCGTGCCCTTTCGTAACCATCTACGTTGGCTTCAATACTTCGTACACGAGGTGCACTAATGAGCAAAAGACTATCGGGGGGCTAGCTAATCACGGTAGCACCCAGATGGAAAGCGTCGAAAGTGTGCTGCGCAGTCCGAGTCGATCGGCTCGGTAGCATTCGTTTGAACTTGCCTTCAGTAATCGTTCGATAAGTCGTATTTTGCATTTAAACCTGCAATTCCGCCCCTAAAAATTGGCAGTTCTGAAAAAGGTGGAGACCATGGATTACGCCCAGTGACTGATCTTTGCACATGAGATGGAAGATGAGAAAACGCCTTCAGGAATACATCAGTGATAACAGACACCACATGGGAGATGTTGCCAAATACTATTTCAATACAAACTCGTATATGCCAATAAATTTCTTTTTAAGAATAAATTAAGGATAGTGTGATTTAAAAAAAACACGTCTTTTTGCCTCACCCTGTAACAAATTTCGTACCCAATCGGACAAAGGGACGAGGTCCAAACTGTATACTCCCTTTTTTCAATGTACATCGCAGCTAAACTCAAAACCCGCAATACTTGTTGTTACACCACCTGCATTCCCGTGTGTAGAGCCATTTGGCTCCTTTCCGGTTTGGATGGATGGAGGTGAATTTATTTTTAAAAAAGTAAAATACAGTACGGGACAAAATAGGAAAAACAGGAAAATAAAGAAACATACACTGGCAAGAAACAAAGCATAAGAACAAACGGAAAAATGAAACAATATGAAAAAAATTAAAAAAGATATAAAAAACGAGTGAAAAAAAAGAAGAGTCATAAGTTGCCGGAATTGAGTGTCAGTCTGGGTGGATGCGTAGCTCATCGTCTACAATGAAATTGTTCTTCATAATATCATGAAGCGCATAGAGTCGAAGTCGGGGTTCTCTAGACAAGATTTGTGAGGATATTTTTTAACCACTGTAATCTTTATTTTGCACCGAAGGAATTTAAAATGCCAGAGAGGGTAAACCGACATTTTGTGGTGCATAGTGCTGTTGGATCTTCTTTTCTCCACACGAGCAGGTGTGTCATTGTTCAAAGATTGGAAGCGGATGAAGGTATGAAGGGAAGTCCGTGTCCGTAACGAACACTGCCTCTTCTCATTCCATCCTACTGGTTTGTTTGAGCTAGGTACTATATCGTGTTATGACCAGATATTTCTCCGTTATCCCAGTTGTCTTGCCATGGATACTTAAAGCAGCTGACCTAATCTCATGATTTCAGGTAGGGAAAGTGTTTAGGTAGAGAAAGGTCGTCTTTGATTGGGCTGTTTGATAATTGGTTGCGCATTCATTGCCTAAATAAACGACGAGGGCTGTTTAAGCCACTCTCCAGGTGTTTATGGAGAAGTATGGTTTGAATCTCCAGACCAACTATGACGTGGCATCGCAACAAAATGAAAAGCGGTTTTGAAAGGAGCCAATGGCAATGAAATGATTCTTTTCATTTTGCTTATTTTCTTTTGCCTCTCTTCAAGCAAAAATAATTTCTATATTTCTTCCCTTGTTCCTCTAGAAATTGTTCCTGCAGAAAGGTTTTTCTTTCATATTCTAAAAAATAACCAGAGAAAACAGACGTAGTATAGCTCTTGCTTATAAAATTTTTAGGAAATCGAATTATTTATTTTTGCCTTTCCAGCATCCCTTTGTTCTTTACAACGAAGTTCTGGTTTCTTTCATATGCTCAAAAAGAATATTCTAGACTGAGGTATATCTCATTATTTTTCATTTGATATGACGCTTCCTTCTAAAGTCGGGATTTGGATGCTCCTCGATTCTTTATTTGCTATCTTGGTATAAAACTGAAAACGCATATCACTGAATTTATTAGTAGAAGTTCTTGGCGGCTGTAGATAACCCATTTATTCTGGCAACAGTTTGCTATCTCACATTCTCCGATGACAGCCTCGGTATTTCAGGGAACTGGGACGTCATCGACAACGAAAATCAATGAAATTCCATTTATAAATTAAAGGTTCTTTTCAAGCAAAAATTATATCTGAAAAAATAGAACACAAAAGTAAAATTGATGCTTTTCATTATAAACAACTTGAAAAGATTTCTCGGCAAGTTTTCATTTTAGAAGCAAATCAAAAGTGTGCACGTGTGATAATCTGTAAATGAGTGAACCTGTGTATAACGATAAACCTACTAACGATATTTTCGTTCCCGGCAGAAATTATTTCTATATTGCTCAATGTATTTAACCATCAACGATAATTACTTTTAAGACTACATATGTCATATCGATAGTTTTATCTCTTATAAACCGTGACACAGCACAATCCATTTTTTTCCTTGGTAAACGAAATCCATGGTGAAAGAATTACAGTGCATTACATCACTACATCACCTGCATACCCGTGTTGTAGAGCCTATGCTCTTCTTCCTTTATGGATGGAAAGGGAATTTTATTTTAAGAAAGGACAAAAAATAACAGGCACAAAAACAAATAAAAAAAAAGAACATACACTGGGCAGAACAATATAGAAACAAAACACAAAAAATAAAAAAAATAATAAAAATATTGAGGAGAAAAAAAAAGAAGAGATCATAAGTGCCGGAAGTGTGTAGTCAGTCTGGGTGGATCGTCTCAATGATTATCCTCTACAATGAGATTGTTCTCACCAACATAGGAAGGCATGTATGAGTCGAAGTCGGGTTCTGAGTTATTAGTGAGATGATTTTTAACCACTGTAATTTATTTGCAATGGAGGAGTTTGGAAAGCATAGAGGGTTAATTCGGACATTTTGTGTATATGCATTCAGAAAGATATGAGAAAATACAGGAGAACACTCCGCTGATATTTTTAAGAATTCTTAGACTCCTAAATTGTTGAAATTGAAGACGGTTACTTTTACCCATGACATCATAATTCTTAATCTGTCTCAGCCTAATAATGATATTATCTCAGTTATTTTATCCACGAGACAATCTACATTTTTTATTTCATTTTCTCATAACTAAGCAATTTTTCTGACTGCAAAAGAATAAAACTCTTACTCAGCGGAATCAAAGAAATCTCTGTCTTTCATCATCTTGTTCTCACTCGTTAAAGTGCTGATGCATTAAATTTTTCTTCCGAACCCTGATCCGTTAGCATTGCCAAAATATAATTGTGAATACTATTCGTGCTTTCGTATGAACCAACAAATAATATAAAGTAATAGCACATAAAGAAATGACTGTTAAAGTAGCTCTTTTTTCAATAAATCTTTGAAAGCAATGTGTCACGATAATTCTGCAACCACAATTATTAACTGCATTTTAAACCAGTACTTAATGAAATAATCCGTATAAATTAAGCAAGAACTTTTTCTAGCACCAAATAAAGTGTTAAATTCTTTCGTTATATAGAGGATTTAGACTAAAGTGAACCAAATTCATGATATATCTGAGAAAACAGATCTCAAAGTTTATTAGTCCTGAATAACAGTGGACTTCCTAATTTGTTCTTGCTGGGTGAATAGTACAAATGGAATCTATGGACTGAATCATACATAGAACTAAGGAGAAAGACGCCTGAATTTAAAGCAGAGTGCCTTGATTGGATCGGTATCATAACTTCAATTCTACAAAATATTTGGGTCTTAAAATAGGCAGATTATGCTGTAACACTCTAAATGATATTATATTACAACATTTTTGAGAGAAAGCTCTACATGATTACAATTAGAGAACATGTGTTTAGATTTAGGAATCAGCAATAGATGATTTTAACAAAAGACAAAAAAAACTTTACTCTGTTCTAAAATAAGTAGGAAAATATTTTATTATATTCTCAGATAGGAAATTTCTGTATCTACAATTTGCTATAATTATTTTATGAAAATAGTTTAAAATTAACGTGGGTGGATTTTTCTGTCGTTTACCAAAGGCTGCCTAGATTAGACTGCAAACGGTTACCTAAAATGGGTCATTTAAATCAATTTATTATCGTAAACTACTACTGCTCAGTAAGCAGTTTATCAAGCAGCTATAGTCCTCAAAATTAGAATTGAACAGTCAAAGCAGAAAAGAAGAAAAAAGCAATGAAAAGGACCCTAAAGCCATCAAATGTTGTCGCTGCATAGAAACTTAGGGATACGTTCATTATATTAATAGGAGGTAGAGGAAGGGTAAGAGGCAGAAGAGGAAGTGATACAGTCCATAAATGTCGTACTTGGGTTTATGCATCGTGTGCTAGTGTACAAGAATGGATGAAAGAGTCGTCACAATAACTCGTTCTCAGGCATAAAATTGGATAGTCAAAGGCTTCACCTAAGCTGAAAGATATCTCTTCCGGCCTTCTTAGCCTTCAACTTCCCAGCGAGATCAACCAACAAGCTCCAAATTATCCGACATCCCCCCCCTTTAAAAAAGAAAAGTAAAACAACATCTAAAGAAAAGAACACTTATACGAACTAATAGTGTAAAAGTGAAAATGCTTGTACTGTATATAGTGTAAATATCTCGTTTTTTTGTTTTTCTTAAATAAAATTCCCGTGTCTTGTCCATCAAACCGTTCAGTCACGGGTACGGGGGTAAGAGATGGCGTTCTATTCTTTGTGCCAGTGTGAATTTGAGAATCAGATATTTACTTTTAATTGTGCTTTAAAGAAATTGGCACGTGCCAATTTGGGACACCGTCAATCATAGCAAACTGATGTCCTTGATGGACGACACACTTTTGTAAATCTGCTTTTTTATAATTTAAAGTGTATTTCATAAAAAGTTAATCACACTGTTTTGAAGGTAATTAAACTACAAGAATATTCTACTACTTGTTTTTCTTTAAAATTATTTCTCCATCACTGTACGTAAAATGTCCAAGTGGTCCAAATTCGTCGACTCTCCTCTGTAACAATTCTACGACCATGGCAATACTAATACAAATTGTAGAAAACATGGACTTGCTACATTTTAACTTTGAACACTCCATATATTTCTCTCCAGTAGTCCAATTTTGATAATACATTTCTCACTTCGATGTAATTTCGAAGTCAAAAGGTAATAAAATCCTTATATTTTATTGCTAGAATCTATGAAGTAACTCATAAAAATGTTCTAAAACTGATTACGAATTTAATATTTTAAGCAGTATTTTAAATTTAAATTGGATTATAAAGGAACTCATAGCATTCACTTTACTCATGTTCATTAAATGATGTATTATTATAGTGTTTCTTTCTTTCCTATGTTCACCGCAATTTTTATTGTTCTAGTGATCTCTTTACGTTTTCAAGTGTTGACCTCATGATATTGGTGTATAGAACATGGAAATCGCGCCCGCAATCTTATGCTTGAGGAAGAGAACAATACAGGGTGATGGGAATGCTAGGGGAATGGTTAGCCGACCCTGACCTTGAGACCATTTTAAATCCTGGACAAATTTTAGCGACGAAATGGGAATCTTCAAAAGTACATTGAATTCTTTCTTGATATCTCAAGAACCGAGATCCGATTTATCCAGATGATCCCATGCGGCAGGTCATAAGGCTCTACTGGGGATACTATTAAAACCAGCTCGGATCACAGAGAGAGCGTGATCGACTGGGATCGCCTTTTGGAATCTCTCTTGATTTTATCCTGCAGAGTGCTAAGCTGTTAGACGCTGAGTGGTATTGAAAAGCTGTTGCTTCTTTTGTGTGAATTGCCGTCTGTTTATGTTACTAATCTAAGGTTGTTCTTCCTTAGCCAGTGCTCGCGTGTTCCGGGAATAATAGAATAAAGGCGTTTCTCTGTTACCCTGCTTGCTGACTGCTTTCACCGCACACACTGAACGATTTGTCGTAACAGTATCATTATCGTCATGATAAAAAGTATGCTGATCCCTCATCTTACATATATTGGGAGTCTCTTCTGCTGGATTGTGATATCTACGCTATAAATTTCAAAACAAATTGGGAGCGGGTGCATTTGTAGATACTGTGAGTACGAGTTGATCCCAAACTTGGTGAACCTAAACTTAGGAATAATCTTCAGCCGCCCAGACCGTGATATGATAGTGGGCATGCTGCAAAAATTGTGGGATGAATTGGGATACTGAGTATATTGGCTCGAGTTTCTTGAAATGATAACATGTAATGTCATTTATGAACTGAGGTTTATAACTTTATACTGTTACTCTATAATTATTGAGGCAAATAAAAACTCTTTTTTTATTTCCTGTAATATAGCCTTACTGTGGTATTCTGTACTAATGACTGTATATTAAAAGTTAAAAGAAACTTATTGAAAACTTAGTTGTTTCGCAAGTCTTATCATAATGTTACTCAAGATTGTTGAAAAATTTATTTGGGATATTATTGGAAAATCAGCATTTAATAAAAGAAATTAAAAATCTTTTACTATTTATTTCAGAAACCATTTATTTCCCGAGGCTTTTTCTTTTGTTAAAAGTGGAATGCATTCTTCCTAAACTCACTAATCAATCATATCTGAAAGTTAAACAACTTTCCAACTGAAAACAATTTGTGGAATTTCTCAAATTCTCACAGCAATTCGAGTTTTCGAACTTTCTCGAGAAAATAACTTTGGCCCATTCGTCATTTGTGATAAATTTCCTTTCTCCATTTAGATAAATGACTTTCAACAACCTCTTTAAATAGCTGGATGGTACTCATGTTTTCAGAGGTTGTTTAAAAGGAAATTCTGAATCAAATGTTATTTGTATCAACTGTTGCAGATTATTGTAGTACAGTTTCACAATATAACATAACACCATTCCATGCCCTGCAATCATAACCTTGTATATTTCCAGCAAACGTCATGGACATGAAGTGAAGAAAATCACAACACCTGAGGGGGGGTGGACCTCTAAAAACTTTGACAATTCTTACCTAATTAAAAATCGCAACAAGTTTACAAATGTTTATAGAATCTCTTGCATTAGAAGGATTGTTGTTGTGTTATGCACCATAAAAAAATATAACACAGTAAAATTGATGATATATTTCATGCCGATAGTTACCAGGGCATAAAATTGTGATAAAGCAGAACCTGTAGTAAATGAACAGGGCGGCAGAGTATAAAAAACAGACCAAGAATGCTATAAAAAGGTATTTATTATAAAGTCGATCCTCGCCTCGAGATATCCTCTCGTTCCACAGGGCATCTGGAATAGTCCACGGCACAGATACAGAAAAAGAGTAAAGAGGGAACTAATGTCCACACAAAAAGTAAATCACATATATATATATATATAAAAGTGAGAAATTAACATAAGAGACGCATAATCAACAGAACTTTCGAAATTCACATGAGTGTAGCGCACTAGGAGCACCTAAAAAATTCGAACCGATTTCAAACGTGACTGCAGAGATAGTTGAATCAAAATAAACTTGAAAAAAACACAAAATGTTACGTAAACATGAAATGACTGGACAATAATAAAAAACTAAAATGTGCAATGGTAAAACTATACGAAGAGTAAAAATAATCAAAAAATAAAAACTGAAAGGAAAAAGAGATGAAAACAATTAATACAATAAAAAATAAAAAATGGGACACAAAGCAGAGAGATGGGCCGCACATAGTTTGAAGTCTGATTTTAAGAAGAGTTGATGGAATTCTATTTGTAGAAGGGAGGTGGATCTTTGGAAGAAAGTCCTGAAACAACGGCTAAGTATGAATTCTGAGTTCATTAATTGATGCAAAGGAAGAGAAGGCGAAGTTGAATTTGTGAATGAGACTCTTCCATCTCCAAAGAAAAGATAGCCTTATTTTGATCCATATTTTGGACAGACATATATAGAGCGAGCTGAGTTGAAACTTCACAAACTGTCATGTTTGGTATAACATTCAAATTCTCATCATTAAATTGGCTGGCCAAACTGGATATCTTCTTAATATGGGTTTTTCCAGAGGAGCAGAAAAGCGTCTTTCCCTTTCCTAACCATTAAGATTTTGTGATCCTCATTAGACAAGGGATGTATAAAGATTTTAGAAATGTCAAAAGAAAATATTTTGGGCCAGAGACATGCATGGATCGAGGTGAGCTGGAGCATCAAATTGACACTTATGGTATAAGTCCCAATTATCGTTTAAATTGTGTAAGTCAGTCTCGGGATATCTCTTAATATGGGTTTTTTCCAGAGGGAGCAGAAAGCGTCTTTTTCCCCTTCCTAACCATTAAAAAAGATTTGTGATCCGTTATTAGACAAGGGAATGAGTAAAAGATTTAGAAATGGTCAAAAGAAAATATTTTTGGGACAGAGACATATATAAGAGCTGAGCTGAGCTGAACTTTCATCAAACTGTCAGTTTGGTATATGCAAATTTCATCTGTTTAAATTGTATCCAAATCTGGGAATCTCTTAACATGGGTTTTTCCAGTAGAGGGGAGACAGAAAGGTCTTTTCCCTTCTTTCTAACCATTAAAAGATTTGTGGATCCCATTAGACAAGTATGAGTAGTAGGATTTGTGAGCAAATGGAAAATATTTTGGGACAGAGACATGCATAAGATCGAGGTAGAGCTGGCTTTCAGCAAATTGACTAGTTTGTAAGTGCAAATTTATTGTTTAAATTTTCTGTCTGGGATATCCTCTTAACATGGGTTTTTTCCAGAGGGAGCAGAAAAGCGTCTTTTCCCCTTTCTAACCATTAAAAGATTTGTGATCCTATTAGACAAGGGATGAGTAAGGATTTTAGAAAATGGTCAAAAGAAAATATTTTTGGGACAGAGACATGCATAAGATCGGAGGTGAGCTGGGCCTTCATCAAATTGACAGTTTGGTATAAGTAATTCTCATGTTTAAATTGTATGTAGCTCAAATCTGACATCCTCTTATGGTTTTTCTTCCAGAGGGAGCAGAAAAAGCTGTCTTTTCCCTTTTCTAACCATTAAAAGATTTGTGATCCTAGTAGACAAGGGATGAGTAAGGATTTTAAAAATTTCAAAAGAAAATATTTTGGGACAAGACATGTATAAGACGGAGGGTGCATGTTCAGCAAATTGACAGTTTGGTATAAGTGCAAATTTCATCGTTTAAATTGTGGCTAAGCCAAATCTGGGATATCCTCTTAACATGGGTTTTTTCCAGAGGGAGCAGAAAAGCGTCTTTTCCCCTTTTCTAACCATTAAAAGATTTTAGACCTTAGACAAGTGGATGAGTAAGGATTTTAGAAAAATGGTCAAAGAAAATATTTTTGGACAGAGACATGCATAAGATCGGAGGTGAGCTGGGCTTTCATCAAATTGACAGTTTGGTATAAGTGAATATTTCATCGTTTAAATTGTGGCTAAGCCAAATCCGGGATCCCCTCTTAACATGAGGATTTTCCAGAGGGAGCAGAAAAGCGTCTTTTCCCCTTTTCAAACCATTAAAAGATAAGATTTGTGATCACATTAGACAAGGAGACGAGTAAACACTTTAGAAGATGATTAAAAGAAAAACAATTTTGGCTTGCAAAATATAATTTAGTATAAAATTCAAGAACTTGAAAAATACCATTTTAAAAATCCTTTAATACTAATGCGACGGATGAGGCTGTGACTGCATTTCTAGAAGTATTTGGTTCGAACCGGAATGATTATACTAATATGCTATTTTGTATATTAACTATTATATTGTTATTTTAAAACCCGCTGCTCATTACTGCTTTAGACCGTCTATGGAGTTATCTTTTCTTTATTTATTTATTCTGCATTTGAGTGTATGAAGAGAAAATATTGTAACCGTAGAAATTCTGCTTCGAGATTTTGAGATGAATGTTTGAGACCTCCCCGAGCCCGAAAAACCACTTTTGGAACTATGTGTGAGTGAATATGAAAACTAAAAAATGTAATGAACTAGACCATAGTGTTATTGCAGGAATTGTAAATCGCATCAAATTTAGGATAAAATCCATCAACTGGTTGATAGTCTGCCCATTTATCTATTCATGCGTTTGTGAAAGCGATAACTAGAAACTTCATCATGCTAGATGGGTGAATTTTAGTTTATGACTTTTGCATCAAAACTGTAGATATGTGTCTAATTTTGGACAAAACGTGTCAATTGGGTAAACCGTTTTTTATCTGTCTGAGTGGTAAATCAAAAACACAACAAGTTAGATAAATGATTTTCCTCGAAATCAAAACATAAGATCAAGTTTTGAACTCATAGTCAGAAAGCAAATACATTCTTACAGACTCACTAACACAAAACCGAGTATGAGCGAGATATGATAAACATTCACTGTTTCTTATTATTTTCATCTGTGATTTTTTGAAGATAAAGACTGATATCCAATTCATTTCTCTTTCACGAATCAGTGTTTTAAATTTATGATTTGAATCTGTTATTCTTTATTTGTTTTAAATTTAGTCGATATTTTACATATCTTGAAAGAAAAGAACTAGCATGTCTTTCCGATGGAAGACATGAAGTGGAGAGAAAAATTATTATTTATTTTATTTTTTTGTTTTATGTCTTTGGCATCCGCCTTTTCTGAAATCTTTTCACGAGATTTTTTCGGGTTCTCGCGTAAAAGCTTTTTCAGTTTATGAGAGTTTAGGATTTAATTCAAGAAAAGTTCAAAAGTTCTCTAAATCACGTTATAAAAGCTTTCGTTTCTTTTAAAGTAAAATCTTCGAAAGAAGATTAGTTTTGCCTTCTTCCTGAAATAAATGTAAATATTCACGTTTTCCCTCTTTCTTAAACATTCTTAATCCTATATTTAACCCTATTCCAATATGCTCTTGTTTTCTGCAAAATTTAACTTTATTTTATTAAAGGTTAACATAAAAAAGTTTAAGGTAAAAGATTAAGGCTAAAATACTTCTAGAATTCGAAAATTAAACTTGAATGATGCATCTGCATTTTTCTTTCAATTTTTTAGAGGTACAGATTCATTTAAGTGCTGTTTATTACTTGTCTAGTTTTAATACATTCCAGCATAGCACACAGAAAAATAAATATAGCCAAGTACAAGTCCAGTGCGGGAAAAAAACGAACCACCTAGCATTATTCTATCACCGTTCATAGTATATTAAAACAAAAGGTACCAGTTTTCAAGAAATAACTTCTACTAAACGATTCCATATGTATGAATTTCATAAGGGGTCGTCTACATATTTATAATTGCACAACTTTACGTAATTCCTGATGACTAACACATTTTTCAATGGAATTCCAAACTGCATTATAAGTTACTCTCGGATACCAAATTTCATTATTCTAGCTCTATTTGTTTCGAAATTATAAGCAAATGAAATTTTGAGTCTCTAATGTTAAAGTACAATTTTGAATTTTTATTGATATCTTAAGAAATAATATACAGAAGTCGCCGCTTGTAGTAATCCCGGATGTAACGATCAATTGGTTGTACTGATCAAAATAGCGTGGGTACCATGAGCCCAAGAAACTTTGCAAACGCTTTGTACTTTAAGAATATCATCCCAACACACATACCGTGATGAATTTTTCGATAAGCATTATTATGAGCGATCCTCAGGTTTAGTGTTATTTCCATAAAAATAATTACTCGATACATTTAACTAACTGCTATATTATGCAAAAAAATGTTATATTATTACAGGATTTATGAAGTATTTTCAATTAAAGATATGTACAGTTAATTATTAGTTCTCTTGTATGGCACAGCTTGATTCGTCATTTCAGTCATTGTGACGCGACATTGCTGAACTCTGTCAGTCGTCTCCTTGCGTCTTGAATGCTGTTTGATGCTCCGACATTTATGACGATGAGAGCGCCATCTCCTGGCAACCAGCAACATTATTCATATGAAAGGTTTATCCAACGAATGCTTGAAAACTAAAAAAAAGTTTCCTCTTGATAACTTCTATTTGTTTAATTTTAAAAATTAAATATGTGTGAATCTTTTTCAATTCTCTACATTGTATCGATTTTCTTTCTAATTAAAACAAATGAATACATACTAACCGTGTTGTGTGGTCTGTTTTTCTGCTATCCTTGCCAGATACTTGCTTAGGGTACGTGGCGCCCAGCCCAAAATATGACATTTTCGCCCCCAGTCGTCATCAGTGGCTTAGCAAGGATAAATGGCGCCTAGGGTATGCTATTATATTTCACCTTTTCATCATATTTGACTTAAAAAAGCGACATTAACACACTAATGCCCCCAAAGAATGCCCCCCCCCCCTGTTGCTAAGCCTCTAACCTTTGCATACCTATAGAATAGTATTGTTTTAAAGCCATTTTGGTGTACTGATGATCCGGATGTAGGTATTGACCTAGAATTTTTTCGTTGTAATAGTATGAAGTATTATACACATTCTGCACTCATACTTTTATTTTAAAATAATATTGAATAAAAGAAATATTTGATCAAATTTTATGCCAAAAAAATTTTTGAATGGCAATACCTCTAAATTTTAAAAGTAATCGATACAGAAGGCTATTTTATAAGCCCGTGCAAAATTTCAGCTAATTCGTATGAGTAGTTTTGAAGCTAAATGAAATTTTCTATTTTCGCTATAAAACAATGCACTTAGGGGGAGGCCTGCATATATTTCAAAAATGTAACATTTTTCTTTCATTTAGTATTGTAATACATATTGGATATTTATAACATTACTTTTCAGGTAATTATTATTTTATATTAATTTTGTCTTCAAAAAATTGCTATTTTGGCATTTTTATTTAGGCCGAGATAAAAAAAAATACGAAAACGAACTAAAACAAATTTGCAGTGGATTATGCTCTATAAGAAATCTTATAATCTTAATATGGAGACAAATATTTTTGTCTTACAAAACAATAAACAAAATTTTTGTGAGATTTCACATTTTTAATTTCATTCATTTATAAGTTTTTCCTTTAAAATTTGTTACTTCCAATGCAAGTCTTCTTAAAAAATGTCACATGTGAATTCTTCAGGTTTAAAACGTTTATAGTCTTTTAAATCATAAAACTAAATTTGATGCAAGTAAATAATCATTACTTGAAGAAAGTCACTTGACGAATAAATGCGCAGTTCTTGGATATTTTTAAATTGCATTTTATACTTTTTAGAACGAAAGCGAGTAGAAATCAACATGCAGATTACTTCTAAAATTTCTTTAATTTTTAGTAATTAATTTAATTATTCGAATTAGCACACTGACTGAATAAAATCTCTTTTAAGTTCTGACTCAATTTTTTTAAATTTGGTTATAATTCAATCAGAACAGTTCTACTGATTGTTCTTGATCAACAAATTGATACTTTTTGACACAACCTATTGAATAAGTCAGCAAGATTACCATATTTTTTCTGTATTTGAATCGGTAAAGCGCATGCTAGGTATCAATTAATAAAAACAAAATATATGGAATGAATTAAATAAAAGCATTTTTCTTTTTAAAAAATCTTTTATTAATATATCCTGAAATATAGAATTATTTTTAATTATTCTTTGCATTATAGCCTTTAACTTATCATTCATTAGTAAAAATATTATGGAATATTGGAAGTGACTTTTTATAAAATTCTTCTAGATCATTAAGATTCTTAAGCCTTCTTATAGATTATTGAGATTCTTAAGCATTCTTATAGATCATTAAGATTCTTAAGCATTCTTATAGAGAATTATAATTCTTAAGTATTCTTATAGAGTATATTCTTATTCAAATTCTTATACAGCAATAAGTTGCGAATAATTCATGTTCGAAAGCTGGTTTACATTTAATATATTCACATTTTTCTAAACTTAAGTGATGCAGTAATTCACTAAGTCAATTAATATACAATATTTATATAATAGGAATACGGCTGACAAAGAAAACCAAGAAATAAAACGAAGAAAGGAAAAGTCAGAATAAATCAAAAAGTTAGTAAGTTGAATATTAATACTAACATTTCATTAAGACAACCAATCATCTCTTTTATTAGATTACTTCCAGTCTTCCAAACGGTACATAAATATAACAAAACTAAACTTAACTCCAATTATACAAACTTAAATACTTACGAATTATTAAAATTTTAACGCTTTGAGCTGAAAACTGATTCAGACGAAAAGACAAAGTATGCAAAACTTCTAACGCTCTTGGATGTCATAAGTCTTGCAGTTCAAAATCAATTTTTTTAGAGAAATTTCATTTTTGCAGAACTTTGTGACACATCAAGCGCTTTTCTATTGTAAACCAGCGGGAGTGTTCTCCCCTAAACTTTCGCATATACTTCCCCAAAAAGGTGCCGTTTCCCCTTCCCCCGCGTGGCTAAAAATATTCGAACCTATTGTTACCCAGAATCCAATGACTATCAGAAGATTTTTCATTATAGTGATTGAAAAATATCTAGGCAAAGAATTAAATTCAAAAAGATGTGTACCGATTTTCCGCTCTTACCGGCTCTAGGACAAACTGACGTAATTCGCTACTCCGTAATGAAATTCCTCTCCGTTCTTTCAGCGTGGAGATGACGGATTATCTTCAAAAGTAAATTATACGGACCGACAGACAGTCAACCCTTTGACGGATTTGGCCCAAAATTTTATACGGACCTACATTCATGACGATAAAACCGTGTATAAAATTTTATCCATCTGGCTTTTCAAGTTCTTGAGTTATAGCGTTCGCATGACCTCGAACATACAGACAGACAGACTTCCCGTTGACGGATTTTGTCCAAAATTTGATAGAAACCTACAAATTATGTTTAAAGGCCACATACCAAATTTCATTCCCGTAGCTCTAATAGTTTTCGAGTTATCGTGTTCACAGACAGACAGACATAATTCCAAAATTTTGTTTTTCGGACTCAGGGAGGTCTAAAACGTGGAGATCCGTCAAAATCTCGAGTTCGAATTTTTTGACGATTACAATACTTTCTCTTTGTATACTTCGTATACGAGAAAGAAAAAGGCACGAAAAGAAAAAAAATGTATTACCAAATACAAAATAAAATATGGATAAATTGTTGAATGCAAATCTTTAAGTAATGGGAGTCTTTCAGTGTTTCCCAACACTCAGAGAAAAAAACATGCATGAAATAAACCAAAAAAAGCTGAAAGATTATATTTGGAAAATAAACGAATTCTGGTATAACTCCTATTTTATATTAAATCATCGCAGAATCAAAACATTATCCCCTGTGTATGCTAATTTGTAGACAGTCCGTCTGAATCTTTTTGGCACGTAGCCAAAGTACGTGACTGTCACCGAATTTGAAATCCTTTATGTTGGTATGCATTGAAAAGGAATACTTAGATTATTTGGATGCAGAAGTAATTTTTGACAGATTTGTACAGTCATCTAGAGAACTTAGAGGCTTGCTGACTTCACCTTAGTAATTTAAATAATAGAATTTTATATTAGGAATAGATATTATGCGTTAGCTTATTGATTTTAATTTATTATATTTATAATATATGAAATTATAAATATGAAAGCATTGTGATTGGGCGATATGTGAAACGTAGCGATTCATCAAAACCCCAAGGTCGAACTTTTCGACGATTTTAAAATTTTCGATTTGTACACTTCGTACACGAGAAATTGAAAATAAATATCAAACTTAATTAATAATTATATAAAAATAATAAATTAAATAAATTAAAAAAACTCATATTTATTTAACGAAATTTTTATTCAAACTTTTATTTTCTGTTATAAAAGTTTATCGTTATATTGTCTGGGCTGCGAAGATATTTATCGTCAGCAGCGAATTTCATACTCGTGTTCCAAAATTATGATGCTTCTGAAGTTACCTCGGTTGAAAAAGTATGAATTTAACTTTGTTTCTTATCAATTGTTCATTACTTTGTTACTTATTCTACTAAAACAGAACAATTTTCACTAACATAAAATATCAGCTGATATTTTTATATAATCCATCAAAGTAAAGGAAAACGTCATTCATTGACTTGTAGTTTATCGATAAATCTGTAGTTAAAATTATAAGTAAAATCAAGATATTTTAATTATACAAAAAAGAAATTACAGAAGAACCAAAAGTAAACAATAGTAATAGCAAGATACCTCTAGCGCGCAAAGCAGCAGCATCCAGTGATTGTATTAACAATATTGTCTATATTCAACTAACCAATTAAGATACAATCAAATAACAAAAAACATGCTTCAATAAAAATTCTAACAAATTAAAATTAAACAAATAAAATGGAAAAAATTAAAGAGAACACGGATGGTGAACTTTTTCAAAGTGTCACTCACCATCGAAGTTCTAAAATGGATAAATTTTCTGTCAAGGGAATGACTTAATAGTCAAATAATATTCCCTTTGTGGCTTGAATTTATCCAATAATTGAAATAATGCAAGAGAAAACTTTTCTTAAATAAGAAAAACTTCAGAAAGTCTTTTATAACAAATCCAATAGAGAAAGAAAGAAGATATATTAACATTACCTTCTGCCAAAAATACCAGTAAAAGTAACGACATCGAATCAAATTAGGAAAAAAGGATACTAAGTCTAGAATCTAGCAAACCCAACTCCATCTATTGAGAGAAATTCGAATTAAATCAACAGAAATTTAGAAGCTCTTCAATCCTTTTTTAATTAAGCTATTATATTTAAAGAAATTACTTGGGTAGCCGTTTTCTTTTAAATTATCAAAAGCTGTGACGAAAGTTGAATGGTTATTACAAATATTTTTTTATTCTACTAATTTGAGTATAAATAGTGTTTTTTAATGTTAAGATTAGTTTGAAAGTCACAAGTGAAATAAACACTGCCGTAAAATTCTCAGAGATCTCAATTACATAAAAATTTACAAAAAACAATGATTGATTTACTTAAACATAAACTTTAACATTTTATGATAACTGCAATAAAATTTAAAAAATCTCAACAAGACCATGAAAATGATTAATTAATTATTAAAACAAAAACTCATAACAGAAATTGCTATCGACATTTTATTGTTATAACATATTCTTTTACTGTAAAATTAACTGATTTTACATTAAATTTATTGGTGACAATCAGATTTTGTATCTTTAACATGATTTTTCACGAATCTAATTAGACATATATATATGTTTATATAAGAATATATATAAGAATACATATATAGGATACATATATATGATATTAATATCTTTAGTAAATTTTTATAATTATAACTGATATATCCTATACAATATATAGGAATACATATATTCTATATGTATTGTGATATTCGTTACAAAATATTTTGTTAGTTCTAAAGTTTTATCTTTAAAATGTAGTGTGGCAATACAATATTTGTCTTATTAGCGTTGCCTAGCAACGCACGAAAAAGATGTTAGATATTATAAGATTTAAAATTAGTAGTTCGATAGAGAGACCAAAATGTAACGACTGATGTTGATAGTCCAACGAATGAACGGTAATATGGTGAAAAATTATGTTAAAATAAAAGTGCTTTTTTATAAAAAAAAAAAAGTCTGTTAATTCATCCTGAAAACACTACAGTATATATGGAATCTAAAATTTATTCCTTATTTTCTGAAAACTTGAATTTACAGCTATTATTGCTACGCACTTCATTATAAGAAAGCGTAACATTCACTGTACACTTACGGATTATAAAGTCAGCACATAGTTTCTGAAGAACCGCTGCACTTTTATCAATTGTCATTTTTTAGATTCCGTGCACAGTTTGAGCAGAGAGGATTAGATATTAAGTATTCCACTGCGAGAATTTTCAAAATTCTGTCGGTGGTTCCATCAACTATCAGATCTTTGGCCTTTTAACCGTGAAATCAGGAATTTCACCCTCGAATCTTTTTGGAATATACAATGCTTCCACAATCATCATGTTGCTGTTCTGTAGTGAGCGGTTCCTTTGCTTTGTGAGTTCCGGCAGAATCAAAATTCGCAGCTGGCTTCGCTAAAATCATGCAGTGGAAGGCAACTTCTTCCTGTGGAGCCAAGCCTTCGTAATCGAAACATTTTAAGAATTCCAACTTTTTGAAATCCCCCACTGAGAAGGCACGCTCTTTTACGACAGCAAATGCATACGTGAGGTGAAATGACCATCTGCTGTGGCCTTTGACCGATATGCGCAGCCATGGATGTGTGGTCAATTCAAGGAAAAAAACAAATCTTTAATGTCTGCTAATCGATACCTGTTACTTCTCACGTTTTCTCTCAGGAATATCGAAATCTCTCGCCTTTTAAATTCACTGAAATAATGCTGTAACATTACGGAACAGTGCCTGAAAGTCCATTGCAGCCTGAAGGTACTCAAGAAATATTTTTGCATGTAATATTAGTCTCTTTTCAATGGAATTATATTCGCACTTTTCAAAATATTAACAATAAACGTGGGTGCCTTGCTGACAGAATCTCTAGAACCTTCGGATGCAATGAAGATAATAATAAAGTACCTTAAAACCACAAAAGCAGAAGCAACATCAAGGAATCGTTTCAGTTACATTCGAAGATAATAATATTCCTTCTTCGCCTGTATTTGAAGTGATTTGCTTATCTAATCAGCCGTTTCAATTTGTCACTGATAGCAACAGAAAATTCATCATTCGATTTTCGCATAAACCTCTTATCACTCACCTTTTTTAAGTGATTAAGACTACGTTTACAACATTACGAAAAAAGTAATAACATACGCCACTGTCTTATATTATGTTTTCGTTTATTCGATCACATTTTCTTTTGACTAAATTAGTTAAGAATATGGCAACTAGTTTTGTTGTCTACTTTAGTTTGAACCAGCAGGGTGTTCTCCCCTAAACTTTCTCGTATACTTCCCCAAAGGTGCCGTTTCTCCTTCCCCGCGTGGCTAAAGAATTCAACACCTACTGTTATCAGAATCAATGACTATCAGAAGGTTTTTCTTATAGTGATTGAAAAATATCTAGGTAAGAATTCAAAGAGATGCGCACCATTAAAACGCATCTATCACTACTACTAGGTTTCACTCTTGCCGTCTCAGGACAAACTGACGTAATCAGCTCCTTTCGCGAGACACAGACGTTGCTTCCGTACGCATGCGCGTGGAGTAGATTAGTTTCAATGGTAAATTATACGACGACCGACGACAGTCAATCCTTTGATGGATTTGGCCCAAAATTTTCCGGACCTACATTCATGACGATAAAACTGTGTACCAAATTTTATCCATTTAGCTATTCAAGTTTTAGTATAGTGTTCACATGACCCGATATATAGACAGACAGACATTGGACGGATTTTGTCCAAAATTTGATAGAAACCTACAATTATGTTTAAACAACGAACAAAATTTCATCCTCTAGCTCTCATAGTTTTGAGGTTATCGTGTTCACACACAGACATAATAATTCCAGAATTGTTTTTTCGGACTCGGAGATTCATCTAAAATGGAGATTCGTCAAATCTCGAATTTTTTTTTGACGATTACAATACTTTCTCTTTGTATACTTCGTATGCGAGAAAGATAGAACAAACAACAAACCTGAAATCAAATATCTGTTGCCACGTTTCAAAAAATATTACTTTGAAGCAGGTGGAAATAAATAGGATAATAATCTAAAGCGAAAATTCTGGTTTGGAATTGAATTCAAAGAAAAAATTTATACTACCACAATCGTAACAATTGCTAAAACTCGTAAATAAAAGATTTGCTGAAATAATGAGATCGGTTTGAGTTTTATTTACAACAATAAAATTTATTTACAATTCATGTTTGAGAACATTATTTATTGTTGTAAATAAAATTTATAACAATAACAATTGCTACCAGTACTTTGCATGAGAATCAGTTTAAGAAATTGAATATAAATTTGAACGCCCTTTTTTAGCTAAAATTATCAGGCTAAATTTCATAAACAATAAAATGTGTCCAAATTTCATCCATCTAGCTATTCAAGTTTTGAGTTATAGCGTTCCACATGACCACACTTACAGACACGCGACTTCCATGGACGGATTTTTGTTCAAATTTGATGAAACCTACAAATTATGTTCAAAGACCACATACCAAATTTCATCCCGTAGCTCTAATAGTTTTCGAGTTATCGTTCACGAACATACAGACACACAGCAGACATAATCCAAAATTGTGTTTTCGGACTCAGGAGTCTGAAACGTGGAGCTTGTCAAAATCTCGAGTTCAATTTTTTGACGATTACAATACTTTCTCTTTATATGGCATACGAGAAAAAAAATAAACTTTTAAAATGGCGTATGAAGAAGTAGCAAATTAAAATTCTACCACCGACATTTTAACGCAAGCAACGAACTAAATCTAAATGTGGAACGAGCCCTTTTATAGTGATATGGCTTGTTTAATGATATTTAAATTTAAGGTTCGATGAGAAAACAGAAAGCTAAATAAAGAAAAAAATAAATAAACATAGCAAATTCCACAAACATAAATAGTTATAGTTGTTAAATATAAATATATATAGTATATAAAATTATTTTAAAATTAAAAGGATGATGTTTTATTTAGTTTAAGAAGAATATCAGTGTTAAACTTTGAAACTAAATCTCGTTTCTGCTTGTACTGTTTCTCCGAACGATTTCTGTAATTATCCCGAGGTGAAGTAAAACAATAATGTTCCATTCATTCCGTTAGAAACCCGAGAGATATAAGAGATGTCAAGGTCAACTGAACAATTTAGGAAAGTCTTCAAAAGTGACTTCAGAAATCTAAAGACAGGTGTCGCGATGATCTGATGAAAAATCTCGCCCGGAGGGCCCCAGGCGAAACCCGATGTCTACCGAAGTGCCGTGTATGTGCAGGTATGTGTAAACGTCCTCCGTTGGTGGTGCGAAAGTTTTGATCAGGGGTACCAGCCCAGGGCGGCTCTCTCATCCGACCACGACTCAAAATTCTGAGGTCCGTCCCAAAGTCCTGTGTAACTTCAAACGGACATTAATATAACTGAACACAATGCTTTACAAATCTGAAATACAGATACTGAATGCAAGAATAAACAAGTGTTCGCGCTTTATATCGCATTATCTATAGATAAAACGGCATTGAAAGGAGTTAATTTATCACAGTCACATGACAAATGTAACCGATTTCATCCAACATCTAACTGTCTTATACTTTGTTGCTAACATGACGCCTTTTATCTCCTATAAAATATGAAATGGATTCTAAAATTAAACTGATATGGAATTTGAATTTGTCCTTCAGCATTAATTGACTATTTTTTAGTTTAATATTGTAATTGTCAAAAATTCAAGATTTACATTTTGATGAATCCGTTTTGTTCGCTATAAGTCCAAAAAAAAATCTTTTCAAGATTATGTTTTTCTGTCTGTCATTGAACACGATAACTAAAAAATGATCTAGATGGATGTTATGTGTCTTTACACAAAATTTATAGATTCAATCATATAGCTCTAAATAGTGCACCGGAAAGTCTGTCTGTCTGCCCGTCGGCACATATAAGCCTGATAACTCAAAAATGCAACAAACTAGACATATAAATTTTGGTTATTATTCTTGACTTCAAAATACCCAGACCCCATCGGACTAAACAGAAGAGGTTCCAAATGCATTATGTATTTTCTTCATACACTCGAAGGACTCACAAAATGAAGACCTTCTGAAAGTATACGAGAAAGGAGATAGAACACTTCTTCTTGCAAGAAATCTACAAAAGCAGAAAGTTCCTTACATTTATCAGTTGAGATCCTCCCACCTGCGGGTTGTTATGAACATACGTTTAGAATTTTAGAGCAATACATGAGAAAAGC
>BGPR01004717.1:0-41798 GCA_013235015.1 Araneus ventricosus
AGCGTCTTAGATTGGGTCATGTGATATAATTTAGAGAAAACTGACTGCACATTCTGGTGCAGATTCTTTGATATGGGCATCAGAAAAAAGAAAGAAAACCCTGTTAATTAAGTCATTGAAATTAAAATTTATAAAACTGTAATGAAACTTTTTTGCATCATTAAATGCTTCATTTGTGTGCTTTTTTTATGCCTATACTTGAAAGTCACTTTTCTTACCCCCAGGTTTAACAAAGCCAATTTAAACTAAAGCTGCATCTCGATACTAGCATCAAAAATTCAAACATAATTCAGTAAATAATTTATAAACAGTTGAAAATTTCGTAACATACATTCAGTCAGAATCGAACTCACCGCATCTCACATCAAACACAATAATATCAGCTTGCTTATTGTCCACTAAGCCTCCAGCCACCAGCTGTCCCCAAGCAGCAGCTACATCAACATCTTGATCATTCTCACGAGCACAGGCTCTGCAGCAACCACACTCTATGCAACCAGAGTCTCCAGCACCACAGCCACAAGGTCTAAAAACGGTATTAAAAATATGATGAAAATCAGCCAATACAAATTTTAATTCATCACATAGAAATATCAGATTCATATTTTACAGGGTTTGTTTTTTCACCCTTACAGCTAAGCATATTATAGCAATAAGAAACTTATGAAAATAGCCACATCTCCTCAGAGAATTTATAGTTATGAACTAATTAAACACTGTCTTTAAACTTAAACAATCATATAAGTTTTCAGGGAAGGATGCTTTCTTATTTTGCAAATGATACAGAAAGAAATGTATCATTTTCAAGTACTAATATCAAAGCATGGTACATAAGCACTACTTATTCCACATCTGCAAACTACCTGCTAGCATCTGAGTACGAAAATACAAAAATTGCATTAAGTAAAACATAAATTATTTTTGTGCAAATTAAATTATAACAAGTAGAGATTTCTGACAGAAAATTTGCCATTTCTAGTTTCTCTTTAAGGAAGAGTTACTAAAGAGTTGTTAACATAATAGTAACTAATGCAACATTATAATAAACTTATATTTTATAACAACTATTTGAAAACTAAAAAAAAATAATGTAACAGCAGCATCAAATTTCAAGATAAATCATTATTTTTAAGATGAAACAGTATATAGAAATAAAGATGCTTCACAGTAAAACAATCATTAGATCTAATAGGTTTGTTTACATAAGCTATATTTGGTTAAGTTAGATTAAGATCATATCAGTTGAAGCAGAAGGTAATAAATTAGACAATTCATATTAAAGTGACAAATGCAATCATTGATCAAAATGCCACAGTAACACAAGCAAATGATTCATAATACTACAGAATAATTTGTGGATTTCTTTTTTAAATGCAAGAGGCAGAAGTAACTGACTTTAGTATCAAACTTGCAAATGTTCAAATACCAATATGCATTAATTCAACAAAACTCAAAAGAGAAATCACCAACAATACCGAATTTATAATCAAACAAGGTTGGATTTTTATTTTACTTTATGGCAACACAATCTTGAACAGAACAAAAAAAATTCTTTTTGATCATGTATATTTTATTTCTGCTAACATGCTAATTTGGTGATTAAAATAAGAGAAAAAGAGTTATGACAAAAGCAGCAAAACATTAAGAAACTGTGATCCAATAGTACTTTTTTTATAATGGAGTAATGTACAGCTATCAATACTTACAGACCAGGATTCCTATCTGGTCTACCACTGGCAATACAACTGGCTCCATAGCCAGTACATTCACCACACACTGTACAAACCATACAATGGTCATGATTCCACTGATGCCTGCCAGCAGGACAAATAATGTCAGGTTCTTCAGATTCTACATCTTCATCTTCCCCATCTTCTTCATTTGCAGTTGCCATAGCAATAGGTAAAGGTGCTGAAATGAAAAAAGACAAAATTAATTTTTTTAAACTAATTAAGATCTACTTACACAGAGCTAAGATTGAATTTATTCAGCTTAATGTGAATTAATTAAGCCAAAAGATGAAATAGACCCATAATAAAAAGACATGAAATGCAAATACTATTCACAATACACTTAATACAGGATGGCTACAGAAACTGTGAAAAAAAATTCCCCGACTTTTCCCTGACCAAACTTACAACATTTCCCTGATTTATGGCTACTAATTATATTAGTTCCCTGCCTTTCTCCCTACTTAGAATCACTATATCAGGGTGCGTAGTGAGAAACTGCAGCAAAAATTAAGCACTTTTAAGGACCTTTTAAGCACCTTAGCCAAAAAAAATTAAGCAACTTTGTACATGCATGCATACGTCGACACACGTATTTTCTAAGTATATGATGATTTCTGTTTTATAATAATGCATAGTTTTTATTGAAAATTTAAAAATATATATATTTTTATTTTAATATTTATTTCTGTACTTGCATGTCATCTATTGTAAAATAAAGGATGTATTTTTGATTTTACAAAAAAATTAAAAATGAAAATGCAAATTATGATTATCAAAAATTAAATCAACTTTTACAAGATTAACAATAAAAATCTGTTACCCTTTTCAACATTTCTTAAAATTAACAAATTACTATTTAATTTGCCCCTTCGGGATAATTATTCCAGTATTTCAATATACAGCTCTACCCATTGTTGAAGTAAGAGGGAGCATAAAAAAAGTTCATTAATGAAGGGTTCCAATCAATGAAGGGTTTGAAAAAAAAAATTAAATCATTACTTTTGAAAATTGGTACACATGTTCGTGATGGTCTTCTGATGAATGTACAAAAGTCCCTGGCCCTGAATGATTTAACAAATTAAAGAACGTAAAATTCTCTACAAAAATATGCTTTTATTTTTCTTCTAGCTTTAATGGTTTCCGAGATAATGGGTCTCAAAGTTCGCCACCATCTTGGATTTTATCCCCATTTTCTCAGTTTTTCTTGAATATCTCAAAAATTATTTAGTTTTCAAATCACACGTGATACAACAAATTAAAGAACATAAAATTCCCTACAAAAGAAAGTTTTTATTTTTGTTCTAGTTTTAATAGTTGCCGAGATAACGGACTTCAAAGTTTGTTACCGTCTTTGGATTTCATCCCCCTTTTAAAGTTTTACTATTACAAATAATGGTAGACATAAGATACTAATTTATAGATAATAACTCAAGTAACAATTAACTATTAATTTTCCCTGATTTTTAGATATTTTTATGAATTTTCATGACTTTTCCCTAATTTTTCCAGATCGATAAAATTCCCTGACTTTTCCCTGATATCCCGGTTCTGTGGCCACCCTATAATATTACACACACAATATATACTGTGATACAAACACATAAATTTTTTAAATAATTTTGTTAGAGAGAAAAAGTTCTAAAAAGATTATATTATATACATGAGTTAGCAAGGATTACATTTTCTTAAAAACTCACAAATAACTTCTATGTAATAAGACCACATTTACAGCTTATATCGGAATGTTTTGTATATTTCTATTGGCAACTTAGTAACATATTTTAAGAAGAAATATCATTCACTCAGAAGCTAGAAATTAAATTATACGCCAAACAAAAGTATTTTAAATTATGAACACCCCGATTCTATTGAAAGAAAACGAGAATTTTAGATATTTTAAGTTCTCCTTAAAAGAAAAGTACATTTGTTAAAAACTAAGAAACTAAAAAATGTTATGATTACCTTCTACTACATTATGTTTACCTTCTCTATTGGGTCCATGAATGAATTCTCTGCCACACTGTCCTTTATGATTTATGCCAAAAGTATAAACATGGCCTTTATTTGTCAATGCAAGCACATGTGCTTTCCCTAAGGCAACTTGTGTAACAGGTTCTTTTATATCAGACACAAGTCCTGAAAATAGTTGATACAGTACATAGATTTAGGTAATTAAAGAATGATATTACAAATACTATGGGAGAAATCTAATATATATTCATTTCATCGCACAGTGTAAAATCTCATAAATGTGTTTGTCCACACAGGATTCAATTTAAAAATTAGTAATTTAAAATTTTTTGAGTCATACATATTTTAAGTGGAACTATGATCTAGAAACACTTTTCTAATTCTAAAAATGACAATTGTTTTCAACAAATTTTACTTAATGGAAAATTTTAGATGCTAAAAAACAGAATGAATTTGAATATAAAATGCATCATGGCATACATTTCATGGGCTAAGTCCTAAAAGGCATCAAGTAAGTTATCAATACTAGGATACAAATATTTTATGACTAAACAAACGGAACATTTCATATCTTAATCATAAATTATATTATTCAAGAAAAAATACTAGAAAATACAAAGAAAATTCAAGAGAATATCTTATCATTGGAATAATTAATGCTAAGATTTATAGTTACAATGTACCCACCAGTTTCGAAATATAATTCAAAACTTATGCTATACGAAGATACAAGAAAATGTAATTATAATCATTGTAAAAAGGTTTATTTTGCATGCAATCCATAACTGACAAGGTTTACAGATTTTTTTCATCAAGACCAACAGGAATAACATTTTTAACATATATTAATGATATGTTTCTTTAATTCCTAATGAAAGTCTAAGTTTCTGTTACTGATTAAAAAAATTTTTTTTAATTGTTCATTCCAACATTTATATATAAGCATTCAAATCAAGTTCTATAAATGATGAAAAAAAGTTTAAAATAACTATTTAAAAATATAATTAGAGAAAAATGAATATGTAACTTTCAAACAATAATCAATAAATAAGGAGTATGAAAAAGAAAGTTTTGATTGAGAACAGCAAGAATCATTTGATAATTTCACTTGTTTCTAGAATGAAGAGTTACTATGAAAAAACTATTTAAAAATTAATATAATTAATTTTTTAAGCAAAAGCATGACATGATGTAATATAATAAAATCCAAGCATAAAAAAGAAAAATATACCTGTATTATGATCTGCATGAGCTGTATCTTTACCAAATAAGAATAGTTCTCCAGACTGAGATACTAAAGAGCTTGTCCCATTATTACATGCAGATGTTGCAATATGGTGACCTTCTAACTTAATCATCTTTTTTGGCTTTGTAGGTTTAGGCTGTCTCCTACCTTTGCCTATATTTAATAAATTAAACAGGCCATTGCATTTAATTATTGATGTAAACATAAGAAATAATTAACTGAACAGCATACACATGCATATAAAAGACACTAAATGAATAAATCATAATTGTTATGTATACCATAATAAATAGACTTAAAATAATTTTGAAAGCAAATACATTAACTAATTTATTATTAACTTATTTCAATAATACGGAAGTAATGCTCTGCAAGAAAAAAAAAATTCACTACATTTAGGGGAAGTCTGTACCATGAAGAAAGTGGTCATTACAGACATTGCAAAGAACACAGAAAACAAGAAATCTGGTGTCTTTGATAAATATCACAAACAGAAGGCGAATACTACTGAGAAAAGTTGAGGCATATAATAAATCATTTTTCAGTAAAATAGACCATTTGAAGCTTTTATGAAAACATCAACTTAACATGAAATACAAACTGTGGGAAAGCAATTGTGAAAAACTTACACTGATTGAACATTATATAATAGAGTAAAAACGTATATTAAGAACTTGCTTCATTAAAAGATGTGCTTACACATTGCCCATTCCTTAAACAATACCTGGTTTATACACAGGCAACAGCACAAATTCCCCCCAATGCCATATGGAGTAGTTTAGTTAAATTATGATTAGCAACCTGTAGTGAAGTAATATGAAAGTTATATAATCAATCAGATGTTGAGGGTGCAGTCAGATGATGACCAACATCTAAACAAGACCAATGGAGGGATATTTGACTCCTGATGAATTTAACATGTACTAGGCATGCTTACACAGCAGATCTTTGATACAGTAGGGCTTCAAAACTGCAATTCTCCGCCTCGGAAGCCACGACTCTGCACCAGGTTAATGTAATAACGAATATTATATTGCTCTCAATTGCAATTATCCTGTCCCTTTTATAGTAAGAAATGAAAAGGATAGCTACATTTTAGTATTCTAACAAAATAAGGCATGTTTTGAAATAAACTGATACATGACCATAAACAAACAGATACAAAGAAAATAAGTAGTGTAAAAAAAATTAAGATGACTCAGAGAAAGAAATTTTAACGATGTAACAGAAAGTTCATCAAAGCCCATAAAATTTGAAAGTGAATAAAATTACATTACAATCATATAAATTTTAAGACCAATTGGCATGAAATTCTTACTTTGATCTCCATCTTCACCCCGACGTGCTGTGCCAGCAAAGAATACACTGCCATCTTCTGCAACAAGAAGTGCATGGAGGCCATCATGACCCACAGAATACTGAAGAATTTTAGGTGATTTAGTTATAGGCAATTCCGTCCATTTTCCCGTAGCAGGTCCACCTTGTTTTATACCCATACTTTGAGCTTTTCCAGAGTACAAAATCTTAAAATACAGATTTGAAAATAATTAATTGGCAGTTTTATATAAGACTTTTACAAACATATAAATTTGCTCTAATTAGAATATTAAATATATTAGACTCACTATATTTATTTGAAGTATTAGTTTGTAACAATTTTCACTTATTTACAAGTAATAAAAAAAAGACCACTAATTGATTTTAGGGGAAAATATTTTTTATTTATAAAATTGCTTCACACTTAAGTAAATGCTTCATAAAACAAACATTTACCTTTCCAGCAACAGTCTTAAGCAGAGCAAAATCTTTTCCACAAGCAATACTAACTGGTTCATCTTCAGACGGCAAATCTAAATGAAATTGAACAAAATATACCAAACTAAATTTTAACAATTACCATTAATTTTGAAACAGATGCATCAAACAAGTTTTGCAACACTTCACAGGTAAACAACATAATAAAACAAAAACTGCAGATCGAAAAATATATATCTCAAATAAAGCAATTGTCTACTTATCTAACAGCTTATGAAAATGACTAAAGCAACAACCATCTGACTTTCCTCATTTAAGGAAATATTTTTAAAACACAGAAGACTAGCATATGAAGAAATAATGCTTTATAACATATTAATCAAGATTTTATGATCTAATCCCAGCAAATGATCATCACTAATTGCAATGTTATATTCTCAAGAGTTAGTTTTTCATGATTTACTCAACAGTGTTAACATTTCATTATGTCTGAAATGATTTACCAAAAACCCCTTTAAATTTTTGCAGTGAAATCAATATCAATACAAATTGTGTGGTCACATTACTGGTGATTAGTTGATTTTATTACATGAGATATTAAAGCCTCATCAGCAGTTTCAATACATGTGTTAAATGGGGTACAATATTATAAATAGAGATGACTTAATAGATTTGACAGATTTCTTAAATCAATCCATTATCAACATAATTTGCAACTGAAAATAGAAAAGATGTCTTACTTAAGGTGTGATATGTGGCCTCATCATCAAAAATACCACTTCCAAACACATCTAAGCATTTTCTGGCTAATTTCAAAGTTAATTCATTAACACACATCATAGGAGAAGGACCAGGTTTGAACATTTTGATGATAAAGTTATCCTACAGAAGCAAAAATAATTAAATTTAGTATATAATTCAATTCCACAATGATTTATCAAAAAATCATAAGTTTTCCAAACAGAAATACCTCTTTCGTGGAAAGAATAAGACCCAAATGATCACCGTCAGTAAAAAAAGCACAGGGTCCCCATTCAGAAACTAAAAAGAAAAAAAAAATTAAATGAACGAGTTAAGATATCGCAATAATTGTTAGAAATTGAATACAAAAAAAATATTTCCTTTAAGCTTTTAAAAACTTATTGCATTTAAAATAATTCTCAAAACAAAAAAATATAAGGATGTACTGTTACGATTTTATGTATTCAACTATTTATATATATATATAATCAATGAACATGCACATATAAAATTTACACACAAAAAAAAAAGAAAAAAAATCCTTTAAAAGCACGATTCCAATCTAACATACATAAAAAAACCCATACATAAGTTTTAACTCTTGGTATCTGGCTTTTTTTTTTAAAAAAAAAAAAAACCCTTACCCATTTTATTAAAAAATAATTTTTCATTTTACAGTAAAGCTTTTCAGTGCAACTATAAAGATTCACTAAATACACTCAAACCTGTACCTGTGTATGTGCAGCCTTCTTTTATGCGATTCCTAATCTACTGCATTTTTTTTTTTTAACCGTGCTTCAAAAAAAATTTTATAGCTACTTGTGAAGTTTTGGCATATTCTTTTTGCGCTGTATTTCCACCCCCTTTTTTGGAATCTTTATCTACTGCACAAAAACAGGTTTGAGTGTATAATACTTACTAAACCCACGAATTCAAAATACTTAAATAGCACAATAATTATGAACAAAATATAAATAAATTCTTTATACAAATACAATTAATAAAAGCATGGCATATGCGCACTGAGTAAAAACATGTACAAATATATACCATCAACTTTTACACGCTCTTTTTCCTTTAATGTTTCAACATCTATTTTCACAAGTTCATTACAAGAGCCAGCTTGAGGTTGAAAATATACATAGCCCTGGAAAAAATATTGTTTTCAGCAAAGGAACACAAGGCATCAGGAAATAAAATTCTTTAAAAATTATGTAATTATTAAATTAACCACAGAAAGAAAGAGAGTGAAAACTTACTTTGCAATATCCTAACCAGCCTTTCTCTTCCACTTTTATGCCACCACGACTCATAATTATTTGACCCTTTTAAAAAAATTTTAAAATTGATGTTATGTACAATTACAAATTTACATAGAGACACAATACTCAAGATAAAATTCCCTTAACATTTTCTGTAAGAATCATTGCTAAATCTATATGAAAGAAGCATAAGTAATACATCTGCAAACAAAATTAGGATAATATGCACCTATGGAACAAATGAACCAAAAACAGAAATTTTCAAATATGTCGAAGCAAGCCATTAAATAAGTAAATAGGTTACTCTAATATCCTTGGTAACATTTCATAAAAAACTAAAATATTCCAAGCATAAAAGCAAATAGTATGTTTTGATTCACACCGCCAGAAGTGTAACAAGTTTTATTGTTTTGCATTCATTACCTTTATTGTTCCACCAAATCCAGATCCTACTTTATAAATGGAGCCTCCTGACAAGATATAAAGATATTTCCCATCGCTGGTAATTGGAGATCCTTGCCTGTATTTCGCTGGAAATAAATTTCAATATTTAGTTGTCAAATATTAAATAATTTTAACATTACATATAAAGCGCTGATGAAAAGAAATAGAAATCAAAAACCAAGAAATTTACTTTTAGGAATCTGCACTGAAAAGGAACTACACGAGGCACTGCTAGGAAATCCATGTGTCAGCCAATCTGGTCCAATTGTTTTGCCTAACAGAACAGCATGGACACTTCGTTGCAAAGAGGCCATGATGCCAGGTGTCTAAATTTAAAAGAAATAAAAAAAAGTATATAAAGCAATTGTTTTGTTTTTTTAAGATTTTAGATTTAAAACACATTATTGCACTTCTTTACATTAACTTAAATTTTATAACTTCTTAAATTTCAATTGTATTTGTTATACAAGGCTAAAATATATTATTCGTAATGATTTAGCTTTTAACCCTCCGCATACGGCTCCTGCGATTTGAGTGGGGTATCAGTTTCGTCCCTGTCTACGGGTCACGTGAAAATCACGGGCGAAGAATTTTTTCCCCTTGTTTCAATACTGATCCCGCTATTTCCCCGTGTAGGTTAAAAAACATCATTTGATGCTTATTTTCGCTGCTAGATGGCACTAGAGGGTTCAGGAATTTCTTTTCTCTTGCCTGATTTTTTTCCTGCGTATTTGTGAGTTTGCATGCTTTTTGTTTTTCTTTCGCGCGTTAAGCATTTATGAAAGATATGGATTTGCCGAGTGTCAGCGGCGTTATATGTGGGAAGAACAAACGAAAATATCTTGATTATGAAGACAGTGATTCGGATTCAGAGTATTCCATAAATCTGGACAGTGAGGATGGTAGTGAAGACTCATCGGAAAGTAAAACTGATCGCTTTCTTTTATTTTTTCTGTTTTATTAGAAAATTTCTGTAACATTTTTCGAGAAAAAATGTTTAAAAATTATATTCATCTGAAAATAAAAATATCACAGGAATTTTTTCACTTATAAACCCTGCCCGTTGAAATAGTGGACGCCGTATTATATATTTTTTGAAAACGTAAAAGCTATTAAAATTCTTGTATTAATTTATAACAACTGACGAAGATGTGAATTGTAACATATGTAGATAAAGAAAATATTAAAAAATCGCCCCGTATTTCAGGACCGGAAAGTATAAAAACTGAGCCGTACGCGGAGGGTTAATATGAAAGGAACCTGCCTTGTCCAACAAAGATGAATATGCTTATCTATAAAGAAAATCTAAAATATAATAGAAACTGAAGATGATTAATTACGATTAATGATTGTTTGAAATGGTTTGAATGTTCTACAGATCTATTCCATAAAGAGTATACATGGGATGCTTTTGAGTGACATGGCAAAAGTGTAACCATTCACTCGCAATGCACAGACAAAATTGCCTTGGACAGGATAAAAATGCAACACCCTTATTTAACAGTTTGGTGAAAAGCATGCTTAATCAACATGGGAGATACGTTCACTTCTGAGTAAAGACACAACTTTAACTGAAATTTTGAAATCTGGAACAATCTATTTCAGAGACAATATTTTCTATACTAATAGTGCTTCAAAAAGTCATTTTTGTTTTTGTGCATACTCCCTTGATCCATGATCCATTTGTTTTATTTATACATAATGTAGCACTTTTAATGTGCGATTTGTGTTTCACGCTCATTCAAAAACATGCATTTTAATGAAAAACATGATAATTCTGTACATATTGCCAAATAATCCAATATTAACTCTTTAAGAAAAACTAACTATTATGGTTTACATTAAAAGATAACTAGTTAAGGAAGAAGAAACTATATTCAAACAAGTGCCATCCAAAGATGGGCATAGTAATGCAGGACAAATAACATTCAGGCTAAGATTTTGTGTTATAACAGTTTATAAGATATAAGCCTCAGTTCCACATTTCATTACTGGATGAGACTCCACAATGGGTTACAGCACCACAGTATTCATTAAAAAGGTAGCAACATTATTTTAAATGCTCATGTCGATAGGATCTAGTTAATTCAAAATTGTGCGTTGGCCTGGGAGACAGCGAATCACCACAAAGAATGGGAAGAATCAACTTGTATTTCATTTAGTGTTCATACTACACAGGAAGTAAAAGAAGTCTGTGGCTTTTTTGACCTTGAAGAATTAAGAAAAAAATTTATTTTTGGAAAAGATGTGACAATAAGCAAATTAACCGTGCCTTATAAAATGAAAAAAATACATTGATTTTGATGCAAAAAGCAGTATTTTTTCCTGTATTAAAAAGTATAAGTTTCCAAAATAACTGACAGACATAGATATATAATTATAACCAACTCCATTAGTTGTTAAATAACTGACAGACACAGATATAGAATTATAAGAAACTCCATTACTCATTAAATTAAATGGTATGCTTACAGGGATCTCTTCTGAAGCCAGGCTCTGTGAACTCATGAGCATTGCAGCAGCTGCAGACAAAAGTTTGCCTGTGTCCCCTCGTGCAACCACAAGGCTTAACAGGCAGGCACACGCATACGATGTGAGATTTAAAGAAAAACTACTTTGTGCTTGATCCATCAAAGATGAAGAGGATGATATCTCCAATAATAACTCAAATAAGGAATCTATAGAAAGGAAACATATATATATATGTAACATAATTTAATGAAGGTGAGGTGTAGTCATATTGGTAAAAGGAAAAGACAGCAGTTGTTCAGTCTTCATTTATTCAGTCATAGCAGATAATTCAGGTTATCTTTTATAGGTAAAGGGATCATAATGTACGTAGATCCATGACCAGAATTAAAGAGTTAACGCAAGAAGCAGCGCAACGTTGTTGTTTGTTTACATGTTGGAGTCAAAAAATGGCAAATAGGAATGCGTAGAAAGTTTTAAGTACCCAGAGAAGGGAATTTTCCCGGAAAGGCTTGTGACTCGAAATGAAAGTCGTAGTGCGCTTATTACAATGCAAGTAGAAGTAATTAAAATGAGGTGTTGTTAAAAATGATTTAAGAAAGTTAAAAAATTAAAATATCACATATATATTTAGATTAATATTATAATGTCTCTCGAATTTGCGTTAACCACTAGCTAAATAATTTTCAGAACAAAAAAAAATTACAATATTTGTCTGTGAATCATTGAGTGAAATAAAAGGATACCTAAGAATGGCTCTGTACAACACAATTAACTTACAATAAGTATTCTACTTTAAGATATAATGTAAGCCAAACAAATAATATTTTGTATCATAATTTTTGATGATTTAAAGTTCAGATAGTTTTTTCAGGAATCAATGAGCATATGAAATTACATACAACTTCTCCTCAACTTACAACCTATCCCTAACTTGCAAATTATGATCATTCACACTTAAAACCACACACACACACAAATCAAAATCAAATATAATTTAAGATTAATTCTTCTTCTTTTTTTTTTTTTTTTGTTCATTTATTCTGCATTTTCACCTTCTGCAGAATAATTATATGCATACAGGTTAAAATTTTGTGTTTTATGTACAGTTTTTATAATCTGTTTGAATAAAAATAGTATTAATAAATATAAACCTAACATATGACCAGTTCAACTAGTAACCTGTCAATTAGAACAGAACTCAGTCATAAGATTAGGAGGACCTGTAATTAAATATTTCATATTTTTCCTTCCCATCACAAGAGAAATAAAATTTCTAATACAGTCATAAATTTGCTTTTAAACCTTACTATGCAAAAGAACTACTAATTAAGAATCTCAATACCGCAAGTAATATAATTTTCATAATATATTAGTGATAGAGCGAATTCAAAGGGTAACAACAAATTGAAATATATTTCTGAAAGAAGAAAAATTGCATTTAAAAAAAAGATTACCATTCCTTCTGCAGATTGCAATTTCTTATAATTAATTCTGATGATGACACAAAATTCATAGGAATAAATGTTCAACAAACTGAGTCACATTTTAAAAAGTGAGAACAAAACAATTACCAATAACTTCTGATGGCTCCCCTTTAAGACCTTCTGGTTGTTGACCTTGAAGCATATCTAAAAGTGCTTCCAAAGCCTTTCGGCAGAAATGTGGATGGTTTTTCTGGCTTTCTTTTATTAACTGAAATACACTGCAAAGACCAATCCCAACAATCTGAAAGAAAAAAAAAACGAATATTTTAACAACAATCGGATCTCAGCATAACAATTCCATATCAAAAAAGTATCATTACTGAGTGAAAAGAACAAATTAGAAATTGAACTTTCTGTTACTAATATTGAAATACACACCATGAATATAAAGGATATAATAAACTTTAAGGAAAATTCAGATCATGTACTTATTTTTTGTCATAAAAAAACAATGCCCAAAACCCAAACCTTATAATTTGTACTGCAATGTAGTAAACAAACTAATTATTAAAAATAATAAATAGTAAAAACTGAGTTTATGCAAATCTATCCTTACAGAAAAATACTGCTTGTGCATGTCATGTGTTAGGTGAAGAACTTTTTCTACATTTTGCCTTTGCCTATTTAACTACCAGCAGCATTGCCATAAGCAGATTGCTATTATATCAACAACCAACACACACACACACATGACAACTTTCCAAAATCAATACCATAAGAAACTTGTATTCAAGTTATTAGAGAAACAATTTCTGATTTTCATTATCTACTTACTCTTTTACACTTATATATTTGTTTATTCATTTAAATCCTTGTAAGTTAAGAAATGTATCATCAATTTTTATCAGAGAAATATAAGGTGATATAAGCAATAACTGTGAAGCGAATATTTGCACCAAGCACCAAAAGGAATACAACGTGGTGGGTTTTTTTTTTTTTTTTTTTTTGGATCCTGGAGTAAGAGGTAAAGCTATAATAGCATAGCTTAAAAATACACCATAAGACTGCAACAATGTAATAAATCACAGCTGACACATTATGCAAAAAATACCTTTATACTCGGATGTCAGGTGCAAATTCTCTTGCTTACATAAACTGTATAAAAATAAATATTAATCTTACATTTTCATTTCTGATACCAAAAATTGATAAAAGATAGCGTGAAAAGTGATGGTCGGGCATATAATGAAGAAACAATTTATCAAAAATAAACAAATGTTTTTAAAATAAAAAATATTTGAGACTTATGCTTTATATTTCACTTAATTAATTACTCTTTCTAATAAATAAATTACCACAAAATGATTAAGAAATATATGTGCCATATAACTTATATTGAAAAATTATATTGGTAGTAAACAATCTAACCTTCGGCACTCTGGAGCCTTCATTGAAGTGATCATCCTCATCTTCTGATTCTGAATCAGTTGTAGATGCTGTTATACTCTTTAGATACAGACGAGTAGCTTCACAGGTTTGTTTTTCAAGAACACAAAGACGAACAATGGCAAAAACAACAAACGAAGAAGGATTACTACGGACTGCTAAGAAGGGTGGTTGATGAACAGGAAACTCAGCAGTATCTCTCTAAGGATAGGCAAATTGAAAAATATCTTCAATAACTTTTAAAATTTTGTTCTAACAAAATTAATGTCTAAAATACATAAATTCTGCCATTTGGCAATAAGCATGGACAAAAGTAATTTGTATTAGAAATACAAAGTAAAATCGGTACTTTTCCGTTAGCCGGGCGAAAGCGAAAAATCGCCAAATTTTGGCGACATTTGTGCCCGCCGACTTGGCTCGCAGTTGGCGACATTTGTGCCCGGCGAATTGGCTCGCATTTGGTTCACAATTGGCGACATTTGCGCCCGACTAACGGAAAATTACCGTAAAATCATAGGAGTAGAATACCACAAAAAGGAGTGTTAAATATGAATGTAGGCAAAATGTAGTTAAAACATCTCTCTAAAGTATCACAATGATGTTAACAGATTTCTAAAAACATGTAGAAGTATCACCAGTTTTATAAAATTTAAAAGTTCCCACAAGTAAATAGTCTTTCATTTAATAATCAAATATTCACTTGTAATTTTTTAATTTGTTATTCTGCAGAAATTATATAATTGAAGATTAAATTAGCATTGATTTTATAACACAAAAAACTTTTAATGGGTTATTACTGCTAGAAAAACTCTATGCACTATTCTGGCTTAGTTTAGGTAAGTTTTTATCACATATTACTTTGATTAGTGATTAATATTGAACAAATCACACATTTACTTCATTTACGCTTAAGAGTAAGAAAGTTAAAAAAAAAAAGGCATGAAAGAGAAGAGATGGTGGATAACTCTCTAATGAAAAACTTCATTGTAAAGAGTCCTATAGTTTTAAAATTAGCTCTGGCAGATAATTCTCTTTTTAAAAAATGATTTTTTTTTATTTTAAATAAACAGTTTCGAAAATTTTCTGCTTGTAAATAAAAAATTGCACAGTACAACTAAAAATTCCTTTTAAAAATATGTGTGCATTAACCCCGTCCAGTAAGATTTAATCATGGAATGGTGCCGTATAGCATGAAAACCTACGACGAGCTATACTCGTCATTTTACCAAATGGGATTAATAAGTTATTTAACAAAAAAAAAACTGAACATGAGTTACAATAAATAATAGCAATGAAAAAAATCTTCCAATATTTTACTAAGAAAAATGATTAAAAAAAGAACTATACATTCTAATTCAATACTGGCCATTGACATTCAACATAAAACGACCAAGCAACACACAAAAAAAAGGATTAAATCAAATGTAAATATGTAATAAAAGTCACACAAAGTTACTACAAACGTAAGAATTGGCTAATAAAAATTTTTAAACTGTTACTAATCTTATAATGAAAAGCTAAAAAGAGAAGTCAGAGAAGTTAATACCACCATTATATCTGAAAATATTTCTACTGCAAAGATTTAGCGATGTAAAAAACCTTAAATTTTAAAATTACTGAAAAACTTGATAATCATGTTGAATTGCATACAAAATATATGATAAAAAAGTAAATCCGATTAACAACATATTTTGCATCATAGCCAATTAACACAAATAAAATAAATTTCAGATTTACAAACAACTTCCTTGATTGCATATCTAATGATACCTACTCATCAGAAGAGCAGGTATAAGTAATAAAGAAAAGCAGATGTGTTAGGTAATTTTCAAGAGGGAAAAATGAACATACTTTTGATCTGTGTTTGTCTTTAGCTTTTGACTTAGATTTTTTCTTTGTCTTCTTTGGTTCAATCCTTTTCCTGAATGAAAAAAATGAATTTAGTTCAACAAACCAGTCAACTTCAGACATTTTACAAACACACTTCATGTTTACAGTCCAAATGGTGATGATGGAATAAGTAAATTATGACACTCCACATAAAACAGCCGAACAGCACATGAATATGCAACAGCCTCCTGCAGAGTGAATCTGGTAAGTTCAGTTTCTAGATTCAATCTAAATTACTCACTAAACAACTCGGTTAAAATGTACCTTAAAAGGAGTCCCATGCAAAAAAAAGAAAAAAATGGAAAGGTTGGATCAAATATTTCAGAAAAAATTTTCTACTGAATTTTATAAATACAGGAAACATTAAATATAAAACTATTCATCCACAATGCATGCTTTAATGCAGAAAAAGGGTAATTAGTAGATTTCAGAATTTTGAATCTCCTTCCTCTTTGTTATCTTATAAATTCACATAATACATATGTACTATTCAATTCTGAAATTTATTAAACACTTTCGAAATCAAAATTATACATAAAAATTACCTCAAGACATTAATAACTCATGTTTATAGGGTTTGCAAAAATATCTAAACAAAATTCAAATAAATTTCACTTATAATATGGAGCTCCAAATATACTGTACCTTATTAAATATGATACATCTAAAACAATAAAATTATGAAATATTGTTTAAAAAAATTACAAATTTCATCCTTATTACTGTGGCATAAGGTGATCCATATATATAACTGGGCACATAAAAGGAAAATAATATCAAACCCACAGTTAACTTTAGTCGTAAGTTTTCAGTACTAATTAAGACAGACAATAATTATCATATATAATCATGTACTAATGAAACTATTCTTATGATCAAATTCTCATTTTGATTATTTTTCTAATTAATTGCTAACATTAAAAATATTTGCATACAGTGCAATTTTTAAATAAACTCCAGAATACGAGATTTCTTCAACAAATTTTTTGTAATTATAATAAAATCTAAACATGATATTAATAGATGCAGCTTAAATTTAAAATTTTACTTTAAAAACTTTACCGAGTATGACTAAAGGTTTCTTTGAATCATAACTTTAATAGCTCTCTTGTTTGAAGTAGATAACACAATAAACAGTGTTTAATTTTCATACATTAGCGAAGAGTATTCAATTCTCAATTGGTTATCCAATATAAAAAATACCTATCAGAAACAAATGCAGAAAATTTTTTTCAGTGCGTGATGATTGTTCATAATTAAATTTTTAAATATCAAACAATAAATACCTAGTAGATCTGAATTTATGCAGTTCCAAAGACTAAGTTTACATTATCCACTTAACTTCTTTTTTAATGATAAAGTTTTCTTATCTTAATGGATTAATATTAAATTGCAATTCATAATAGTGAAAGAATTAGTGACAGTACTTGCATCTTACAAAGAACTATTAAATTAAATTTACATTTCTTCAATCGCATATTTTCTTATTTCAGTAAAATGTTACCATTAAAAACACATGTCGGTACAAGACATTTCTTAAGTTAAGTATATGTAAATATTCATATTTTGCATTCTGTAAATTTTTAAATCTTCACCCATACAGGAAAAGTCAAGTGAAACTCACTTCTGATCTGAAAACTGGCGGAACATTTCATGAAATTCAGCACGAAGTACATCTTCGCAAATATCTCCAGCCTTACAATGAGGTCCACAACGAATATTTCCTGAGTTTGATGGTAAATTGTTTTTCACTGGCACACACGAGATGTCAGATATATGTTGCACATAGATGGCCGCCATGCTGTTTCAGTCCGTACGATAAAAGGCCGGTAACAAATTTTCTAATATTTAAATAGAATAATATAAATTGCTGCAGAAATTCATGATTCGGAAACAGCGTTATAAGTATATATGTCTATATGCATGTTATATACGCAATCAATTTTGCAAACATGCATTTCGAACTTGGAATTTTATCAAAACAAAACCGAGACAAACAGTCTAGGTTTCTTATGATGCCATACTGAAATTTCAAGAACCCATAAATTTAATTTAGCAAAATGTAAGAAATGAAGATTTTATTAAATACAATTCATTGAATTGTGTTTGATAAAGACCTTCATAACTAAAAGAAAAGTTATTATATAAAAAATAGGAAGGGATCCGAATAATTTGATCCATCGAATAGTGATTCTCATCTTGCAGTTATTGATATTGAACAGTTGTGCGATGAGGAAAAAAAATATTAAAAATTTTATTATTTTCCTTTTGAATAACTTTTGAATATTATATCATTTGTAAAATTGTGATTATATGCCTTTATAGTATATAAGAATTTGGTTTACTTCATAGATGTAAACAATTTAATAAAACAAAGGAGTACTGAGGATTTGTGAACCGAAAATCTAAATTGTCTAACCGAATCGAAACAATATAAATATTTATGTCAACTAAAAAAAAAATTATTCTTTCTGCATACTTAAAAGTTTTAGAAGGCAATTGCCTAGGGGTCCCGAGGCCTGAAGACTTTTTTTTTTTTTCGGAACATTCAAAGTAATTTGATTCTGCGCTTTCATTTAATTTACAAAAGGCCGCCGTGCACTCGAATAACATGTTCAAATTAAAATCAAGTTTCCTAATTAATTACCATTTGCAACTTTTATATGATGTTGTTTTATAATTCTAAAAAAATATCTTGCTTTCCTTTAAAAAAATGTTCGATCCTAAAATTAAATAATATTTAAATTGTGTTAAAAAATTTTTATCATTTTTTCCCACTATTTTTTGCATAAAATTAATTTTAAATTTGAAGTTTGCATTTTTTATACGCGATATATTGAAACCAAATCTCTTGAAATTGGTCCATAATTAATTGCTTTGCTATTTTAGTTTGTCAAAATTTGCTACTTGAAACTGCTTATATAGGGATTAAATTGAAATCAATATAAAAATATCTGGTTTTGAAAGCTGGGGAGGAGAAAAGGGAAGGCGAAATTTGCAATGTCTAAAGGCCCCAGAGAGCCTAATCTGTGCATGGCTTTTTTAGAAAGAAACTGCTATATTATGTTATTGTTAACTGATGTATATTGTTTTTGCTATTGTTTTTATTATTTTATGGCAATATCTTTGTGGGGAAAATGTTTTCAGGGGAAAAAACAAGCATACAAATGTTGTTCTGAAATATAAGTTTTTTTCATTACTATTATTATGCTTTTTTTTTTTTTTTTTTTTTAAAAGAAATAATTGGGTTTCTGAGTTGAAATTCATTTGACCGAATTTCTAGAGAAAAACCTAAGTATTTTAACTAAGAATTAAGCGTTTCTTATTTTCTCCTATACGAAGTATGCAAAAAGAAAGAACTGTAATCATTAAAAAATTTGGCCTCGAGATGATGATGAATATCAAAAAAAAAGAAAGAATAAATTATGAATATCCGTCCCGAAGCTTTATATTTAAAAAAAAGAAGATATTTTTGGAATTATGTTGGTTTTTGTCGATTTTTCTATGAAAGCAATAACCCAAAACACAATAAACTAGACGGATAAAATATAGTATGACCGCTTTCCACCAATATTGTAGATTTTTATCACATTTGGACGAAATCTGTCTACGGGAAGTCTGTCTATCCGTTCGTTCATGTGCATACAAACAGTTAGCTCAACAACACGACGAATTAGAAGGATGAAATTTGGTATATCAAAATTAGGACTACATCCGTCGAAGGGTTGAGTATCGATTAGCAACGGATTCGAAAACCCTCCGCGCTTTTGTGCATGCGCAGCGCTGAGTTATTTCATCAAAATAGGGGGAAAGTGAAGAATGGAAGGGTGATGTTTACATTTTACTGAGCGTGATCTAACAAAGAACTCCGGAAATGCGATCATAAGAATCATTGCCTGACACCCCTTTCCAGTGTAAAATCGTCCAAAAGTGTTAGTCTCGGAATCCGTTGCTAAACTATATCTATCTATTTGTGCGTATGCGGATGCAATACTTCAAAAGCGAGATGGATAAAATTTAGTACGTAATCTTTACAACAAAATTGTAGATCTGTGTCTAATTTTGAGTTAAATCCATCAAAGGGTAGACTATCTGTGTGTTTATCCGTGTGTATATGAACTTAACAACTGAAAAACTCAACAGGCTAGATAAATGAAATTCGGCTTATGGTTTTGCCACCGCAGTTATATTCAGCGAAAAACGTTTAACACGAAAACGCTTAACATGAAAAATTGGTTAACACGAAATAATTCTGCGGTCCCGAAGAAATACTCGATGAAATATAATATTTCATTTTTTTTTTTCCCTTCTTTTAACACGAATCAAAAATCGCTTAATACGAAAGCATTCCGCTTCTCGGACGAGCAAAATATACCAACTTTCTGCAGTTGCATTGTCACCCAAAGTTTTGGGCATAGTTTTTTTTTTTTTTTTTTTCGTTAGAATTAATTTTGTTACTGTTCGTTTTCGAATTTGGTGATGGGTGTGTCGAAGTCTGTGAATTTCTTTTTTTGGAGGGTGGGGGGATTTTAAATAAATAATTTTTTTTACGTGTTCAATGGGAGAGAAATCGGGACGAAAGCGAAGTGACAGAATGAAGATGGAGCTGCTTAAGACATTTGATGAAAAACAGAGGTCTAAAACGGCCGAAAAAATCAGATTTTTAAAATGTGTTCTTTATTAAATATATATGAGTATTTGAAGAGTAAATAGTTTATTTAACATGAAGTGTTGGACAATATATATGTATAGAATTTCAATGCATGCACCTACGAGTGTAAATTTTAGCAGGAAATCGAATTAATAAAATTTGAAGACATTGAAAATATTCGTGAGGCTTTTCGCATGCATCACGAAATTCTTTTAACATGAAAAAATAATTCGATCCCTTCACCTTCGTGTTAAACATTTTTCATTGTATCTGCATCAAATTTTGGACTTAATCGGTTAAAGGGAGGAGGTCCAAACTGCTCACTTGATTCTCACTATTATACTTCGAAGCTCATCACCACATCGTTTTACTTTGTAAGTATAGTAGAAAGTCGAGGATAGAACACTCCCGCTAGTCTACCGCAATTTCGAAATAGTCAATTTCATTTCATATGTACGTAGCGAGAACCAGCGAGAGTGGTCTCTCCAAAACTTTCTCGCCTCAGCCCTAACACGGGTGGAGAAAAAAAAATACACCGAAAGCCAGAGACGAATTCCATTTCCTAACACAGGTGGGGAAACACTCGAATAGTTCGCGCCTTTTTTACTTTCTCGTATACGAAGTTATACAAAGAGAAAGCATTGTAATCGTCAAAAAATTCGAACTCGAGATTTTGACGAATCTCCACGTTTTAGACCTCCCTGAGTCCGAAAAACACAATTTTGGAATTATGTCTGTCTGTGTGTCTGTATGTCTGTGAACACGATAACTCGAAAACTATGAGAGCTACGGGGAAGAAATTTGGTATGTGGTCTTTAAACATAATTTGTAGGTTTTTATCAAATTTTGGACAAAATCCGTCAACGGGAAGTCTGTCTGTCTGTATGTCAGAAGTCATGTGAACACTATAACTCAAAAACTTGAATAGCTAGATGGATAAAATTTGGCACAAAGTTTTATCGTCATGAATGTAGGTCCGTATAAAAGTTTGGGCCAAATCAGTCAAAAGGTTGACTGTCTGTCGGCCTGTATAATTTACCATTGAAATCAATCCGCTATCTCCACGCGCATGCGTACGGAAGCAATCGTCTGTGCTCGCGAAAGGAGAGAATTACGTCAGTTTGTCCTTGAGACGGCAAGAGTGAAACCTAGCAGTATACGATAAATGCGTTTTAATCGGTACGCATCTCTTTGAATTCTTTACTTCGATATTTTTCAATCACTAATGAAAAACCTTCTGATAGTCATTGGATTCTGGATAACAGTAGGTTCGAATTTTTTTGGCCACGCGGGAGAAGGAGAAACGACATCTTTTGGGGGAAGTATACGAGAAAGTTTAGGGGAGAACACTCCCGCTGGTTACTTTCTCGTGTACGAAGTATACAAAGAGAAAGTATTGTAATCGTCAAAAAATCCGAACTCGAGATTTTGACGAATCTCCACGTTTTAGACCTCACTGAGTCCGAAAAACACAATTTTGGAATTATGTCTGTGTGTCTGTCTGTGAACACGATAACTCGAAAACTATTAGAGCTACCGGGATGAAATTTGGTTTGTGGTCTTTAAACATAATTTGTAGGTTTCTATCAAATTTTGGACAAAATCCATCAACGGAAAGTCTCTCTGTCTGTATATTCGAGGTCATGCGAACGCTATAACTCAAAAATTTGAAAAGCCAGATGGATAAAATTTTATACACAGTTTTATCGTCATGAATGTAGGTCCATATAAAATTTTGGGCCAAATCCCTCAAAGGGTTGACTGTCTGTCGGTCCGTATAATTTATTTTTGAAGAGAATCTGTTATCTCCACGCGCATACGTACTGGAAGAACGGAGAGGAATTTCATTACGGAGTAGCAAATTACGTCAGTTTGTCCTTGAGCCGGTAAGAGAGGAAAATCGTTACGCATCTCTTTGAATTTCATTCTTTGCCTAGATATTTTTCATTCACTATAATGAAAAACCTTCTGATAGTCATTGGATTCTGGGTAACAATAGGTTCCAATTTTTTTTAGCCACGCGGGGGGAAGGGGAAACGGCATCTTTTTGGGGAAGTTTACGACAAAGTTTAGGAGACAACACTCCCGCTGGTTTTGCATCGTAGAATGGCGAAGAAACCGAATATGCAATTTGAACGCCTTTTCTTCACCCGATAGAAAAGAAAATTGGGCACGGATCTACAATTAATGTTAGTAGACCCCATACCGATTTTTATAAGGTTAAGAAATTATCGTGTTAACAAGCATGCGATTATAAAGACCGACAGACAGTCAATGTGTTGACGGATTTGGTCCAAAATTTGATACAAACTGATAAAACCTTGTACCAAATTTTATCCACCTAGCTAGTTAAGTTTCTGAGTTATCGTGTTCACATGAACACGGACAGACAGATTTCCCGTGGACGGATTTGTCCAAAATTTGATAGAAACCTACAAATTTTATGTAAAGGTCACATCCAAATTCCATATCTGTAGCTTTAATAGTTTTTCGAGTTATCGTGTTCACAGACAGACAAACAGACAGACAGACATAATTCCAAAATTGTGTTTTTCGGACTCAGGGAGATCTAAAACGTGGAGATTCGTCAAAAACTCGAGTTCGAACTTTTCGACGATTGCAATACTTTCTCTTTGTATACTTCGTATACGAGAAAGTAAAAAGTGGTGCCCGAGGACCAGGGACAGAATATGATCCCTCCCCGGGTATCATCAGTGGCTTAGCAAATGTAAATGCCATTATGTGGTATTATTTTTTCGCTTTTCTGCCTCCCCCCCTTATCATGTTTGGCTTTAAAAAGTGACATAACCGCACTAACTTTCTGTTATCATGGCGCCCCCGGGTACTTATCCCTGGAACGTCTATAACACGTTTGTCCTCTGGTACACAGTGCGGTATTTGCATCAAAAATTTGATAGAAACCTACAAATTATGTGTAAAGATCACATACAAAATTTCATCACCGTAGCTCTAATAGTTTTCGAGCTATCGTGTTCCCAGACAGACAGACATAATACCAAAATTGTGTTTTTCGGACTCAGGGAGGTCTGATACGTGGAGATTCGTCAAAAACTGGAGTTCGAATTTTTTGACGATTACAATACTTTCTCTTTGTATACTTCGTACACGAGAAAGTAGAAAGTGCACAGAATTATTTTATGACAGTTTTTTTGTTTAGAACATGTATATTCCAATCTATACCGTATTGAAATAGATTGATCAACATTTATAGTATTTTTCGCGGCATTTCATTTCATTCTCTATGTGCTATATTTCTATTCTTGTATCGTCAATATTTTAGAGAATAAAACGTACTCTAAAACGCCTACAAAATTTCAACAATGATAGTGTTGGATTTTATTAGCCGTACATCTACAGTCACTTGACTGTACTGTTACACTTTTATTCCAAGCAAACCGTAGCGCCTTATATATTTCACATCCTTAAGTTGGAGCAGAAGTTTGTAGATCAGAAAATGGTGGTTCAGGTATTCTTCCCAACATCTGAGGATTCACAGTGAAAAATAGTTGAAAGCAACCTTCTTGGCAAAAAATTTACTTCTGAATTTTTTTAAAAATTATAATTTAAACAGCTGAAATAGTATAAAGAACGTTTTCATTATTTTAAACAACTGCAAACAAAAAGCGCAACCGTATAAATCCGCGGGAAATACCTTCTCATCTGCTTTCTTAGAGGCTTAGCCTTTCTTTTGGTACAAAAATGGTAGCTTGGACGGCATTGGAAGCATAACTAAATTCTTAATGCTTCAAAAAATTGCGTAAAAATTTAAAAAATTGTCTTACATTTACTCAAAATTTTACCAAAAATGTCTCAAAAAGTTCTCGCGTAGTTTCACAAGTTGGGAGCTTAAAATATACTGGTAGATATAATTATAAACTCAAGAAATTTTCATTTTGTTTTAATCATAATTTAACTCAATTTAAATTTGCTTTAATAAACTATTGATGAATAATTACCAAAATGCATCTAAACTTAGTATGACTCATAAATAAAACAAAAAAGGTAATGTTAATGAGAAAATGTGCAACTTTAAAATTTTAGCATTACGAGAATTCTGGACATAATTATAAACTCGAAATTATATAATAAAAAATTTTTAACTTGCACAATAAATTTGGGCTATTCCGATTGGTTAGCTATGCTTGCAAAGTGCAAAAATGAATTGGCGAAGAAAATTGACGAAATCGGTCCAGTCGTTCAGGCTGGGGAGTCAAAGGGTTCTCACCATAGAGAATGTAGAGTGAAGTAGCGTTTTGCGATTTCTCTTGGAAATGGAAGGTGGTGGAGGACAGGCGACCATTGATGACATATCTGGGGTGGGGGGTCTTAAGGCCGTAGCACACTTGCTTATACTTCGTCACCAAGGGAGAGCTAGTATTCGATGGGCAGTTTCTCCTTCAATGTGTCCTTGACCGAAGGGGGTTGGACTCCCCTTCTTTACGATCTGACAACCCCCCAAAAAAGGGATGACAGTTGCAATGTGTAATTGCCTTTTAGGCGATGCAAATAGTTTTTTTTTTTTTTTTGTCGTTTATATTTTCGCAAAGAAACAGACTCAAAGAATTGCACATCTCTGTATAAAAAGCTATAATTGATAGAAAAAATTTAAACGAAAACATACATATTTTAATAGATTTTACAATTAATATGAAGTTAATATTAAATTTGCTAATGCCATAATTTCATCATCTATGTTATCATTAATTCTCTCTGTAATTATCAAATGCAATTATTTGCAACTGATTTGATATTAACCAATAAGATGCATTCCTACACTTTAAACAAACTCTTTTTTAGTAATTTACAATATGATTAGGTCATTTTTCCTTAACATGCGACTTGCAAGAAAATTAAATGCATGAACATGTATCAAGTACTCGCAAGTGTTGCAATCTTTCATCGTCACATTGTCAGAAATAACTATTAATTCTAAAATTAATTATCTTTAGGGTTTAAGAGGCCCTTAGAGGTAAATTCAGCCTTTTAAAATAATAAATTTTTATGCAAGTGTATACATTATGTATACCAGGGTACAATGGACCACTTTTGTAAATTTTGAGTGTTTATTCACAAAGAACTGGTTTTTTTTTTTGGCTTGAAAAAAAAATGCATACATATTCTCTGCATATTAAGATTTATATTACATTCTAAATTTATTAATTATCTATACTTTTTTTAATATTTATTTTTAAGTAACAAGTGACAAAGTGGACCATTGTAGGTTAAATAAAATAAATTGAAAAAAAATGTGTAAATGTAGTACATTTTTGAATAGCATAAAACATAGAATGCATCGTATTTGTTTATTCATGGCTTCAATGCATACTTATAATGCAAGATTAATGAATATTAAACTTGGCAAATTGCACACCAAAAGATTTCTGCGTCACTGAAACTCTGTTTTTTTGTGAAAATGTAGCTTCTGGAAGACTCATCATAATATCTTGAACATTTACAAAAGATTGGTTATCTATGGAAATACTTTAGGGGACAGTACTAGCCTCTTGAATAAATTTTATAACGTTTAAGACTTAATTTATGTATAATAACCAGAGATACAAACTAATAGGCGCATTAATTTGTTCCAAAAATCATATTATTTAATTTAATTTTTGCTTAATATAGCTATAATATAAGAACTAGAAATTTACTGAATGTTTATAAAATATAAACAAGAAAAAATATCAAACAAATCATGTAACTTTGACACCAAATTGATTAAAAAGTAAGAAATTTGTTATTCAGTTATTTTATATGCAATGAAAAACTTGCTATAAAGAAGGAAAATGTAATAAAATACACACTGAATGAAAATGCTTTATTTTTGCTTAATATTAAGTGAAATGCATGTTATATATTATGATAATTATGAGGCCAAAACTGGTACAAATTAAGATATACTATTTAAAAATTCATAACTCAAAATATAATATTTTTCCAGAGAAAGATTTTATTAATTAACAGGCAATAAAAGTTACTAAAGAATAGTGTCAGTACGACTTAAAAAAAACTTAAACCAGTCAACCACTGTGAAAATTCCAATTAAAATTTCCTCTTAATGTGGCAAAAACTGGATCATCTACCTTATTTCAATAAAAAAATTAAGATGTTAACACGCTTCTGTGCATCCCGAAAATCGCGCCTAAGTTTTCAGTGACGCCACTGGCGAGTCGAACCTGATTGGTTCAGTTATTCACGCCCATGAACTTGGATGGATGTTTTTAGTTCTGTTGGAAAGCTCCCATCTTCGCTTTGCGGGCTAATAAAACCGGTTCAAACGCCCTAGAAGCGGTTTTGCTCTCCCTTGGTAACGAAATGTAAGCTAGTGTGCTACGGCCCTTAAGCTTTCATATGAAATAAAAATTTTCGAAATCGGTCCAGCGGTTGGGGCTGGGGAATTCTGTCAATGTTTTCCCCCATTTAATTCCTTCCGCATACCTCATAGACAGATTTTCCCACCATAGAGAAAAACCTGATAAAATCCCTCAGCGCCAATAACAGGACCGATTTTAACAATTTTTATTTCATGTTAGAGATCGTGACCTCTAGATACATAATAAATGGTCGTCTCCCCACCCCGACCCTCCATTTTTGAGATAAATCGTAAAAGCGCTATTTCACTATACATTCTCTATGGGGAAAAACCTTTGACACACCAACCTGAACGATCGGACCGATTTCAGCATTTTTTTCACCAATTAATTTTTTCCACTTTGTAAATATAACTAACTAATCAGAGTAGCCCACATTTATTGTGCAAGTTTAAAATTTTTATTTTATAATTTTGAGTTTATAATTTTGTCCAGCTTTTACGTAATGCTGAAATTTTAAAGTAGCACATTTTCTTATTAACTTTAATTTTTTTAAATTTTATTTATGAGTCATACTAAATTTAGATGTATTTTTGTACTTATTGATCATTATTTTATTAAAGTAAAATTAAATTGAGTTAAATTATGATTTAAACAAAATGAAAATTTCTTGAGTTTATAATTATGTCCACCAGTGTTTAATTAATTAATTAATCAAGATGCTGAAACAGCGATTTCATACCTACTGTATTCGAATTAAAAGTATTCCCCATTTTGAAGTTTTGAAAAATAGCGTCACTAATTTGACGCTCCCTTTGTAAGATTTGGCATTTACGGTCTATATATGCTCCTTCGAGCCCAATATTTCCAAAATGGTAATGAATCGTAATCAGCTTAAAATTGATTTATAAAGTTAATCCCCTTTGACCTTTCAAAAATCAAGAGAAGTCTAATATAAGACAGCATTTCTTAAAAAGCAACATAGTCATATTATTTTATATATTATTTTTGTTGTCACCAGGGGTGTAGTGGAATCGGTACGCACCGGAACGCCGTTCCGGCACTGATTTTTTTTTACTTTCTCGTCTGCGGAGTATAAAAAGAGAAAGTATTGTAATCGTCAAAAAATTCGAACTCGATGTTTTGACAAATCTCCACGTTTTAGACCTCCCTGAGTCCGAAAAACACAATTTTGTAATTATGTCTGTGTGTCTGTGAACACGATAACTCTAAAACTATTAAAGCTACGGGATGAAATTTGGTATGTGATCTTGACACATCATTTGTATGTTTCTGTCAAATTTTGGACAAAATCCGTCAAAGTTGAGTTTGTCTGTCTGTCCACTTTCATGTGAACACTATAACTCAAAAACTTGAATAGCTAGATAGATAAAATTTGGTACACAGTTTTATCATCATGAATGTAGGTCTGTACAAAATTTTGGGCCAAATCCGTCAAAGGGTGGACTGTCTGCCGGTCTGTATAATCGCGAAATTGTGAACACAATAACTCTTTACAGATAATGACTTAGATATATAAAATTTGGTATGTGGCCTTTTAACCTTAATTGTAGATTTGTGTCCAATTTTCGTTTCAATCCGTTAAAAAAACCCTTTGACTTAGATAAATAAAAATTAATATGACGTTTGCTAATATTAATTATAGATCTGTGCTCAAATTTCGTTTCAATCCGTTGAAAAAAAGTTGTTCAAATTGCATATTTTGTTCAGAATGCACATTGCGACTGTGTGTTAGCGAGCGTTTCGCTTATTTTACTCAAGTTAGTATGGTTGGCTTTTGACCTTGGCGGTCTACGAAGGAAATTGTAGAGAGCGGCAAACACGCGCTTCGGAAATTATGGCAACCCCCTAAAACGAAACTTCGTTCTGATATTCTCTAGATGGACGCCTGTGATTAACCAGAGGTATGGTGAAATCTTGTGTGATATCTATAGTAAGATTTCGTAGTCGAAAACGTTGAATAAAGTAGTGGTACCTCAGCGCGCGTAAAAATTGCGAACATACGCAATTTTTTGCAAAATATTAAGTTCTTGGGAATTTAAAAATTTTATATGTTTCATTGTAAATCACCATTCATAATTTTTTTTTTCAAAATAGCCAGGCCTTGGGTAAATACCCCAAAAATATTTGCCTACCCACTAAGTGTTTACCCTCCCCACATTACTTGTCGTATGCGGGAAAGTTTCGGGGAGCCCACTCCCGCTTGTTTCACGAGAAATAAACGAGGGAAAACTGTGAAAACGTCCTTAAAACAGAGCAATTTTTGTCACCCAGGTTAGATAGTTCCGGCACTGCTTTTAAAGTGTCTCGGCACTGCTTATTTTACGGCTACATCTTTTGTTCTCAATCTATACAAAGCCTACACCGATGAATAAGGCATCAGTGGACAGGACTGATACTTTACAGACTTCTGACATATCATATTCAGTTTACGTTAAAACACATTGTTTAAAATTTAAGGCTAAAGAAAACTTAAACCGTCGTACACATTTTGCTGAATCGACAATCTAGCGATAAACGAACCTAAGCATACGAGCGGAAAACTCCAAGGCGAGCTTTCTCAATTCCATTTAGTCGCGCGTTTTCAGACCAACGAGATCTTCCGTCGGCGTGAATTGAACGTGGCAGTTATGTAGTCCGTGATGTCTATTTATGGTATTTCGAAAATAAATATTAATAATAAAATCTACTGTTTTCCATAAAAATCTGTTCTATTTTCATGAATTGCACCATGGTCATCATGGATGCGCAAATCCATCAAACCTTTTTCTGTTTTACAAAGCTGACCTACATAAAGCACGCAACTTACGTCGCATTTTAAAGAATCACTAACAATATTTTTATATTAATTACCGAAAATGAGAAACAAAAAATCCAAGATGATTGCATTCTGGCATTAAATGTCGTATACAAAGAAGTATTGTAAATACGATCACATCAATGAACTGTCTTCGCTATTTTGTGTATGTAATTCGCTGAGTATTTAATTTCAACAACCCAACAAAAAAAACCAAATCATTATTGGGAGGTTGAAAGCTCGAAAGTTACGCACGGGTTTATTGATTTTAATTATTTGCCTATAAACCAAGTAAAAACATGCTTTTCTATACTTATAAAAGGCAATGTTTGTGTGTGTGTGCGTGCGATGTCCAGACGAATCTATCGCACTTGCAGCCATGAAATTCGTCGTAATGATGACTCAATGCTCCTCGAAGCCCGAATTTTAAAATTAAATCTAGAAAACTTTTCATTTAATGTTTTGTGTTGTTTTGGGCGATTTCCCGTGTTAATTTCTTCATACCATCGTTTTTGAAAATCGTAGGAAGAAAATAGATACACCATCGGAAAGAAGAAACAATTTTCATGCTAATGAAGTTTGTTTTGAACTTCTAACGTAATTCGCTGGATTTTTAAGAAATAGTCAATTTTGACATAACAATTTTATTTTTGAATTTTAATTTCCTTCATCTGACATTCTAATAACGCTATCATTTTCATTTTTTAGGTAATAACTTCCACATTTCTCCCTGATTTAAAACAAGAACGGTTAAAATATTTTTCTCCGATTTTTAATTAATTGATTTTTGATGGGGTCAGAGATTTTTTTTATCGAATGAAGAACCATGCGGAAAAGGCCAGTTTCGCCTTGTCTACGCCATCTGGCGGAAAAAATTAGAGCGAGAGCAGGGAGATAATTAGTGATGTCACCCGTGATTTATTCCCTGTTTACGTTTCTCTGGGAATAAGTTGAAATCATTTCGTTGGATGCAGTGGTTTAGATCCCCAGGCTGATTGGCATTCGATTGTTGGAATTCCAAATAAGGTTGACTTTTTCAAGTATTAATAGTTTTTAGTCAAATTTTCTCTTGTACTTCGAATGTAAGATTACGGATAGGGTCATTTTATTTTAATTTTATATTAATATTTATATATATTGTAAAACTTTATACATTCAAACTATATATATTGCAAAACTTTATTTTATGTCACTCTTGACTTTTTTTTATTTTGTTGAAGTCATTATGCCACGGGCAACGCCAGCGTACTGCTAGTGTTATATATATTTAGAAATCGAATGAGAAAAACTTTTATAGCTGAAAATTTTATTTTCAACGCTTATTGTTATAGAAATTTTTATAGCTTTTGGGTGGTTGGGTTTCTGTTGAATCTTCATAAAACTAAATATCTTCACTATTATGTTATATATAAAAACCACAAGCATGAAATTTTGTCATAACAGTTGGAACCAATAACGACTTATGGATTTTGTGTAAATGTTACGGTAATGTGATTAATCGGTTATTATTAATAATAACAGGAATTGTATGTAGTTGTTATTAATAATGACCGGTTATTATTAATAACCGTTGTTAGTATAAACAAAATCCGATTAATCACATTGATCGTTACATAAACATACAACAATCACATATAGCAATTTGAGAGCAGACGTAGCTAATCTATACTATATACATTAATAAAATGTTTTGACAAATTGATAAATGACATTTTGATGTAAGAGTGACGATTTATTATATTTACACGAATCTTATTTAGATTTATGCATCTTAGATTAAAATAATAAATTAGTAGCAGAGCAAAGCAACGTTGATTATCGCTAACAGTTTGATATCTATTGTGATAAGAAAGAAAGTGATATGGTGACAAAAATTTCTGAACGTGTAAGCTCAAATCAACTGCGTTCTAAATAAAAATGTTTTTGAGGTCGTATTCTCTCGGAATAAATTGGCGTTTCCTCAAAACGATTTTCTTTTTCTTCGAGAAACTGCGAGTGATTTCGAAACACTCTCGTTTTTATTTTTTACTTTGTTTCTTCATCATCACTTGATTAAAATTTAATTAGCCCTTCATTAAAGCTATCTTACTCTTTCAACGAAGTTTTGTTGCTTGAGGCGTAACTCTGAAGAATCATAATCGGGTACGAGGATTAATTCATTGTAGTCGTGTTTTAGATTACGTTGTTATACTATTAAATTTAGCATAATTCTGACAAACTTTTGACACGGTTTAAATGAAAAATAATTGAAACATGAATAAAAAGAAATAAGATTTCGAATAATCTTTTCTCAAAAAAAGGGATGAAAAACAGTTTTTAACTCCTAAAAGCCCTATTTTTAAAATTGATTTTAGAATGTTTTTTGACTTTCATTTCTTGAATAAAACATGGGGAAAACACTTTAAAAAATCCTGTTTTGTTTTAAGTATGGTTTATGGCTAAAAAACAGTTTGTTACCAACTGACAACACTGGGCTTTATTTCAGAAAAAAAAAATTCTTTGATAAAATTTTATAATGTCAAACACAGATAAATTTTAATAAATAATAAAACGGATGAGGAAAACATAGTAGAATAAAATAAAATATGGTATTCTCTCTCAAATTAAAAAGATGCAGCCTCAAGTGAAAAACATCAATTTATTTATATTTTTTTATCAGCGCTCAGGCTTCCATCTATATGTTGTAAATTGATTTAATAAAAATTTTAGTATTTATTCTATTGGCAAAAACAGGCATTAGAGTTTCAGTCTTATTCTCGAGATTTTAGAAGACAAAATTGGGTATGTTGTTTAAAGGCAACAGTGGGCCTTTAAGGGTTAAGGATTTAGAAAAACGTTAATTGATAAAAATAACTTAAAAATTATATACATTATTGATTTAAAACCAACGTGAATGTTCTCCCCTCGACTCTCTCATATGCTTACACAACAAGAAGCATTTTGTGTTTAGCTTCATCAATGGCGGCGACTCGGGGGGGGCGAGTAGGGACGGTCGCCCCCCTCCTTTGTGCGAAAAAAAAATTATTTCATTTGAGCTGCATAAAACTGGGAATTATAAAAGCTATACTCCGGGTAACTAAACCCCTATACCCCTGGGTACTTTTAGGTGTCTACAAATTTTTCGCCCTCCCCCCCCCAACTTTTGCCATCCAAACGTCGCCACTGAGCCTCATAGAATAGTAAAGAAAATCAAGCATGCATTTGGATCTCCTCGCTCTGACTGAATGGGTACAGAAGTTAATTATATATCTACAATTTTAGTATCATGATCAGTTATCAAATTTCATTGTTGTTAGCTGTTGGGTTTTTGAACTATCAGGTTCACGTACACACGAATAGACAGTCCGACAGGATATCGATTCTTTGATGGATTTGGTACAAAATTTGATATAGATCTACAATTCTGGTGATACACTATATGCCAAATTTCGTCCTTTCACCTTGTTGCGTTTTTGACTTATCGTGTTCATATGCACACAGATGAACAGGTAGAATTCCCTTTTCAAAATCTCATGCAGATCTACAATTCTGGTGATAACACTATGTGCCAAATTTCGTCCTTTCACCTTGTTACGACCTTGAGTTACGTGTTCATAAGCACAAAAATGGACAGGCAGACTTCTTTTCCATGGATTTTTGTCACAAATTTGATACAGACATTCTATTTTGGTGTTGAGAATACAAACCAAATTTCTTTCGTTTAGTTTGTTCCGTTTTTATTTATCGTACTCACAGACCTCAGAGAGAGAGAGAGACAGACATTGTTTTTCTCGGACTCGGGGAAGTATAAAACGTGGAATCCAATCTCGGGGTCGTATTTTTTCCTCTTTGTGAACTTTGAATAAGAGAAAGTAAAAAAGTCACAACGGAAAAGCCTGGAATCAGAAAAAGAATTTTTACAGTAGAGCATCGATTATCCGAATACCGATCATCCGAAACATCGGTTACCCGAAAGCGTTTCAATCGGCAAATTCAAATTTGCGCTCCATGTAGATTTGAAGAACGCGTGCAAGGAGACATTCAAGACTGGCTCGAATGTGATGACGATGTGATGAACCTGGCTATCAAGTACTGGTGGATGATAAAATCTTTGCCCATGTCATCGATGAAAAAACCCTTTGTGACGACGAGGAAAAGCCTAGCGACAGCGACCGTGCTGATGAAGGGACCATAAAGTAAGGAAGCTTACTATGAAGTGGTTAGAACAAGAAGAATGTGCAGCTGTCTTGTAAACATATGCGAGATTTAGCGGCAGAAAAAAAAAATCGAGTCTCAGCCCTGAAGCAAAAGAAAATTTTCGACTTCTTTTCCTAAACTGTAGGCCTACTTTAATCTAAAACTCTTTATTTAATGAATGTATTTAAATGACGTGTGATACAAAATACAGTCGACGCTCGTTACAACGACCACACATTATAAAGACCATTCCATTATAACGACCAGTGATAAAATCCCCAACTGTGTTTCCCTATGCACTATGTTATTTTACCTCAGGTATAACGACCGTACAGTGTCGTCTAATCCCAATACAATGTCCGAATTCAGCGAACACTCTTCCCGGCATTTTTCCAAAAAGAACATGTTTCTAAACGTAAATGGCCTTGATTATTGTATTGCCAATTTATTTTTGTATTATTTTGTATTTATTTATTGTATTGTAGATGTAGCCCCCCCCCCCACCCCCCCCCCCCCCCCCCCCCGGGCCGCGCACAATTACCACTCACCACAGCGCGGAAATTAGGATAGGCTAGAATAATAATAATAAAAAAAAAATGTTTCAAGTGCTATTGAGACTTTAAAATGTTTTTTTGAAAGGCAGAACATTATTTATCATCTTTAACTGAAATGGAAAATTATGTTTTGCAAAAAGCACATATTCAGAAAAGACAAACAACCATTTCTGATTTTTTCTTTAGAAAATAAATGTTTTGTAAGTATATAACACCCTTTATTTTCTACTTTAAACTATGTTTTAGAAATATATTTTTAATTGATAAAATTTTATTTTTAATACCAATGATAAAAAATAAGTTGAGTATTTAGCTGGAATCTCTTTAAAAATCGCCTATTTATATGGAACTGCTGCATGTGTACAGTTTTTAATTATATCCATTATAGCGACCACTCGTTATAAAGACCTTTTGCTGCAGGACGCAGAGGGTCGTTGTAACGAGCGTCGACTGTATACATATAGTTTTGGGTTTAATATCTGTTTCTTTGTTTCATGTTGCTCCTATGGCATGTACAATTGTTTTCGTAAATGATTGGTTATCCGAACACTCCCAGTCCCCAATTGTTTCGGATTATCGATGCTCTAATGTGTTAACACATTTAATACTAGCCGCCTTCGGCAACCAGCTTGTTCGCCGGGAATATGTTTTCAATTGAATCTTGCATGATTTTATATTCATGGTTCCTTTAACGACGTACTTTTAAACTTCAGATTGTGGTAGATATTTAACCCATGTTCCTTAAGTGGCCTTGCACCTGTTCTGTTCATTATCTACATAAGTGTCCCTAATGGAGTCAAATAGCTGATCATGCCATGTAACATCTAATTGCACGTTGTCGGCACCATCTTCACTTTCTTATTCCTCTTGCAAAATATGCATATTGATTTCAACATTAAAAGGGCGCAACACATTTTATGGCCAGCGGCATGTTAGCTGGATTAAAACAAGCTGAAAAAAAAAAGACGAAAACACAGCAATCATAATTTCATTCAGCTTACTGGATATATTTGTTAACACATTCATCGGATCACATTCATCATTTCACTACGGACGAGATATCTCGTCCTTCAGGTACCTTCGCTTCGTACTTGCATAACAAATTTATTAAGTTAAACATATTAATAGATGTCCGCAGAATACGTTCACCTCCTTCTTTTTTCATTTATAATTTGTCTAGAGCGAGCACGGTTACTTTTTGCCTTTCTTGGAGCTTGCATCTAGTTCGCCCGTAGCGATGAATGTGTTTAATAAACGTAATATCTCAGAGAGCTTGGTTTGCAGATTCCACAAAAAGCTTGATGAAATAAAATATGACAGCAAAATGTATTAGGATATTACCTCAACTTTCAACAATGCAAAAGAAATACGCAATTAAATATTTGTTTAAGCAATGAAAACGGTTTGAATTGCGTTGCAACAATAAAAAGTACTGTAAATTATGCCAAAAAATATTTTTAAAATTTATTAAAATTAGAGAAAAAAGTTGCACGGCAACTTAATTGATATAATTGAAAAGGTACTTTTTTGCACTTTCAGATGGTGTAAAATGATTTTTGTGCTGTAACATGTTCAGAAGTTAAGGAAAAGCGCCGAAATTTAGCTTAATGTTTAATTAATTAAAATTCTAATTAAAATTTCAAAAAAAGGGCTCCAAAGTGAACTTTCCCAGGTTCCAAAATATGTTTGTGTCAATTTTAGTAGATCCTGGTCCAGCGGTCTGCCCTGTAGAGCGCCAACACACATTGTACACATTCTCCTGTAGAGAAATATATACAAACCAATTTTTTTTTTTTCGTATCAGGTCACGTTTTGCAAACAAGAATCAAACAAATGCAAATAACAGTAATCGTATTTTGGAGTTGTGTTAGACACAGATTTCGAAATAGTAATGCTTCAAGCTCAGTAGGTTTATAACAGTAGTATTTTTGTACTATCTTTAACAGCTTAGTAATGGTAAAATAAAATGATTAAATTATTTTTTTATTTGTTAACTGACCAGCGGCTATGAAGTTTCTTAGAAGGGGGGGGGGGGCCCAAAGGGCCACCGGAATCACAGCCACAAAGAAAAAAAGTAGTACCTACTCTGGTGATTTAGCTAAGGCTGTGATCCGCCTTGTCTATCAAACACTCTAAGTCACACCCCTTCACCCCCACCATAAGAGGGCGCTTTCTTCGATTTCCAAAAAAAAAGGTACACTGTAAGAGAGCCTTAACTCTTTCTAAGGCCGTGGGAAGTATACTTACCACCAAGTTCATCAGTTCAACGGCTTTCCACCAAAAAAAAAGTATTGAGACTCAAATTAATTTTATTTAATAAGCTAAATGGATTTCTTTTCTTGAAGTATTCTCAATTCCAAAAATATTTTAACATACCATAACTAGGAAAAAAATGGCCTTTCCAAAGGATTGGTTGCTTGCAAGCTCCAATTATAATTTTTTTCATAAACATCGAAAAACGGGTAAAAAAATAGGAACAGCGTGAGAAAATGCAGACTTGCTCATCACTTTGTTCAGCATAATACAAGTATTTTCATACAAATTGCGTGAAGGAAGCTTTGCAAAACATTATAAAAACAGTCTTTTGTTAACATCTTTGTCAGTTGGTAGAAAATTTGCGACTCGTAATATTGCGGAAATGTAAAAAAAGAATGTTCTTCACCTTCAACGTATTCTTTAATTACAAATTAATATTTCTCAAAAATTTTATTAAGTGATTGTCCTAATAATTTTTTTTCTCTCCAAGGTTATAAGCGGTTTTCGCTGTAGAATTTTCAGTGCGAAAAGATAATTTAAACCCAATTCTTTGCTATGTTGCGTACACCATTGCGGAAAATTACTACGACAAAAATTTGTTCACTGACGGTTGGTGTGTGGACTATGAGACTTATGCCTGATATTCAAACGCTTTGCCTCTAATTTAGGAAATAAGAAAATTGAAATGTTACGAGTTATCATTTTTACATTCTTCAATAATTTCTTATTTAACAAATTTATTTTTAAAAAAGCACAGAATGAATGTAATTGATTCTTCTGCTTGATCTCTCCGATTGATAAAACATACATTGAAAGAAAAATTCATAATTCCGAAGTTTGCACGATGCTGGTCTCGCAGTTCATATCTTGCAGAAGTGAACAAAGATAGGATCTTCAGTTTATCTCTGCTCGCAAAAAGAATTTGTCTGTTATTGCAATAAATTTTTCGTTGGTACGCGAGTTGGGGTTTGAAAGTGTGAAAGGATGATGTCCATTCTTCTGTACATCGATTCTCAAGATGATATTTGTCTCAAAGAGTATACAAATCATCATATCATTTTTGTCCAAAAGGCTTCTTGCCTAATGAAAAAGTTCTTGACCCGATTTTTGCTTAACGATGTAGTTTATTAAATTTTCGGGTGACATCCATGGCCGATTGTTAGGAGCCTTTTCCGGAAAAGTCATAAGTTAGACCATTTTCGTCAATACCTTTATGGTTTGGGGTCTACACGAACTTGATTGATAAGACGATAGCAGCTATTTTCTCCACGTACACCACCTTCCAAAAAATAAGAACCAACTTATTTTCTGGGCCCAGTTTGCAAAGAAATTAATAATTACAGATGAAATATGGATGAAATGTTTATTACCCAAATTATGAACAAAATTTACATCTCTGTAATTACAGAATAACTTTTAAATTCGCAACTACACTGTTCCATTTAAATTCCATCGATAGAGAAAATAATGAAATAAAACTCTACTGAACAAAAGTCTGAATAAATGCCATTAAATAAGATATGCGTTCCCTTGACTGAAACGAGTTCTTACTATGCTTGGCATTGTTGCGTTTTATGTGGGTTCTTAAAAGCTTACATCAACGTAAGTTGCAAGCGTTTACTGGGATATAGACTTCACACACAGATAAGGTATAAAATCATACAATAATATGACATTGTTAATGCAGGCATGAATCTGTTTAAGACATCTTAGAGTACACTGTACACAAAAATCTCGCGAAATTACGTTCACAACAAGATTCGGTTCACAGTTAAAGTTCGTCGCAAAAGTTCCAGACACCACAAGCACTAAATTGTTTATGAATGGAAAGAGAGGATCGAACCCGGAGTAAACCTTTTTCAACTTCAAGTACAATTCTGGAATGAGAGCCGCTAACTATTCCAAAAGGTGATCGATAGGAATGTGATCTGAGTAACTAGCTGTACATTTCATTCTTTCCAAACCCTACTCTTCTAGATATTCGTTGACAAGGGATTCGCAATGAGGGTGAGTATTTTCATCCATCAATGGACGAGTTTTCTGTTTTGCTTACTTACATTAAAAACCTTGGCTTTATTTGCATTACTTTTGGACTTCCGCTTTGAAGATTCCATTGACACTAGAATTATGTAGTTACGACATTTTAATGTAAATAAGCAAAACAGAAAACTCGTCCATAGCACTAGCATAAGGTCACACATGGATCAAGAACCTCGCCTAGAGAGAACCACCACCACGAAATATTTCAGCCCACGCCATGATTCCACCTCGTCTATAATTGTCTCTTTCTCTAATAAGAGACAGGCTGTACCAGGTCCACTGTTCTCCCCAGCTCAGAGTACAACTACAATAATTTCCCAAAGTAAACCTGGACAAAAAAGTGAAAAGTACCGGCCTCCACTGTAGTCGGATGCGAGGAACAGACGCAAATGGTCTTTGTGCATACATACGAAGACGTTTTTGCCACTCTAGTGGGAAATATTCTTCTCCCTGTTGCTGAAAAATGATCAGAAAAGAGGCGAACAGGGAACTATTTCTCCTTCTTTGGATTGAAAGAAGCAAAGAAAGATCATCAGATAGGGTTATTACACGTGAACAACTCTCCTTGTTACAGAATCTTCTTATTGGAACTGATTCCAAAACCTATGGACCACTCTGCAAGAGGCGTTGAGCAGCTTGCGATAGACCCATTTCCACAGCTTGTGATAGACCCATTTCCATCTATTTGAATGGCCTTCGCCTTAACAAATCGAGCACACGATTTTTCCTGAACATAACCAACAACAAAATCACATCAAAAATTAAGTCAACAAACATTATTCAGAAACACCCATCATTTTGAATAGTGCCTAAAGTGAAAAATCAGAGATATGAGTGACTTATGACAATTTCTTACAAAAAAATGAATTTTTCACATATCTGATTTAATGAATGTAACTAAGTATTCATATAAATGCAGATTTATTTGACTTTTTTTTTTTCAAACGTGAGTCAAATAAGTGGATTGTTCTTTAACTTTCGGAAACCAGTGTAGTTATACAAAAAAAAAAAAAAAAAAAAAAAAAAAAAAAAAAAAAATGGATGATCCGAGGATATTTGTGATTAAAGTGTTTTAATCCATTTAAAATTTAAAGATTATCTGAAAGGTTACAAAGGATTTTTTTCTTTTGCAGCAATTATAGCTATGACAGAAAGAATAGCCAAAACTTTGAAATTGAACCTGCTATTAAAACTGGAAACTCTTCCTGCATTGAGAAATTAATTGCTGCAACTGAATTTCTACATTTATCCTTTGAGGCATCTATATAGCAAGTAGAATTTTGAAGTACCAATATTGTTTACTCATTAAAAATCGATTTAGTTGCAAACGATAAAAATATAAATATGGATTGTTCCCAGATACCGATAACGGACACAAGAAATTCTTAAACACATGAAAGCAACTGATTAACATATGGACATCTGAAATAAATCATTCGTGATACTTTTTGATGACAATACTTGGAAAGTTTTATTTCTGCACTACTTATTTTGAATTGAATTTGTATAAGTAAAGCATTCTAATATTCTATTTGTATTAAGATAGTATACTTACATATTATAAAAGATAAAATAATTAACGCTAAAATTGTAACCTTTATCATTAAAAGGTAAGAACATGAAAATAAATGCAATCGAAATAGAGATATTTTCATGTAAAATGAAAATGAGTAAAAAGCCAAAGTAGCTTAGAAAAAATCTGGTTTATTTTCTCAATATATTAAATATGTACAATGTATATTCTGAGATGATATTTCATGTAAAATGCATCTATTGCACCATTCTGTGCAAAAAAACATCTTCCTGCCACATGAATTCTTAAAACATGCACAGTTTGTATAAAACACAACTACTTTGTGCCATCTTTTTTTTTTTTTGCACATAAAACATTTTACACTAATTAAAGACAATATGGAGCTAATAATAATAATATTTGAATACAGAATATCATACAAACTATAATACAAAAGAACATTTCACAAAGTCATGTAAGTTTGATAAAATAGAGTAAAGTTTAAAAAAATTCACAAATCTTCAGAATGGATAGTTATTTAGAAAAAAAAAACTGTTATGAAGATACAAAATTTAAAATTTTGAAAGTTCATTATAGTTGATATGAAATGGAATGTCATTTAAAAAATAATTTTGAATTATTTCCTTGAAAGTGTTATAAAATAGATTAATGATATCATAATACAGGAATGTACTTGAATAGACGGTAATACAAAACAAAAGTTTTGCTTACACAATACCAGCAGTCTGAAATAACAAATAATGTTAAAATAACCAATATTTTATTCATAATGTATGCATAAATCCTGATGGTTCAAACAAAATGTGTGTGGTATGTATGTGTTGGTAATCATTTTATAATGAACACTTCATTTGCAGTTTCAATCCAGAAATATATATACAACAAATAAAACTTTTCCTTAAAAATATACAGCAATTTTCAGACAATTTTGAAAAATTCTTCTATTTATCATTTTTACTTATAATTTAATAATGGTATTTAATAATAGTTTTATGAATGGTTTAGCAGTTACGGTTAAATTTAGGAATATTTTCAAGCTTCTAAGTTTCACTT